>SZWC01001783.1:120958-132087 GCA_023375785.1 Penium margaritaceum | reverse complement strand
AGCAAGCACAAGGGGCTTCAATACGTTGTGGCACGGTGTGCAGACCATGCACGATGACCAACCACAGTAGGCATATGTCAGTGACCATGACCAAATAATGTCACTAAGTGTGGTAAACTTTGACAACTCACAACACGACTCACAAATGGTCAGGGTGGAAGATAATGGTTTGTGAATACTAGTTATCGACTAGCAAGTACAAATACCTTCAATATGTAGTGGCACAATGTGGCTTCAATGTAAAGTGACCAACCAAAGTATGCATATGTCACTGACCATGACGAAAGAATTTCACTTCACGTTGTCAATGTTGAAAACGCATAACACGAGTCACAAATGGTCAGAGGGGAAAACAATGGGTTGAGAAAATCAGTTGTCAACTAGCAAGTACAAAGACTTTCAACAAGCAGTGGCACGGTATGGCTAGCAAGCACAGTGACCAACCAATGGATGCATATGTCACTTACTACGACCGAATAAGTCCACTATGTGTTGTCAACATTGACAACTCATTACACGAGTCACAAATGGTCAGAGGGGGAGACAATGGTTTGGGAAGCCTATGTATTGACTAGAAAGGACAAAGAACTTCAATACGCAGTCACACGGTGTGGCTAACATGCACACCAAACAACCAAACTAGGCATATGTCACTGATCATGACCAGAGAATTTCGATATGGGTGGTCAACGTTGACCAACCATAACACGAGTCACAAACGTTCAGGACAGGAAACAATGCTACGGGAATATTGGTTCTCAACTACCAAGTATAACGACCTTCAGTCAGTAGTAGCACAGTGTGGCTACCATGCACAATGACCGACCAAAGTAGGCATATGTACTGCATTTGACCAAAGAAATCCGGTGTGTGTGGTCAACGTTGACAACTCATAATTCGAGTCACAAATGGTCAGAGGGGGAAACAATGGTTTGGGAACACCAAGTATCAAATAGCAAGCACAAGGGACTTCAATACGTTGTGGCATGATGTGGAGACCATGCACGATGACCAACCAAAGTAGGAATATGTCACTGTCCATGACCAAATAATGACACTAAGTGTGGTAAACATTGACAACTCATAACACGAGTCACAAATGGTCAGGGTGGAAGATAATGGTTTGTGCATACTAGTTATCGACTAGCAAGTACAAATACCTTCACTATGTAGTGGCACAATGTGGCTTCAATTCACAGTGACCAACCGAAGTATGCATATGTCACTAACCATGACCAANGGGGGGTGGGAGGGAGTATTCCAGTGAAGGCACCTACGCGTAACAAATCAACAAAAGCCGACCCGGTGTCAAAGGGATAAACCTTCTGCTATTTATTGACTAGCAAGTGCAAATACTTCCAACAAGTAGTGGGACGGTGTGGCTACCATGCATAATGACCAACAAGATTAGGCATGTGCCACTTACCATGACCAAATAATTTTTCTGTGTGGTCAACGTTGACAACCCATAATATGGATCCCGAATTGTCAGAGGGGGAATCAATGGGTTGGGAATACTAGATACCAACTACCAAGTACAACGAACTTCAGTCAGTAGTAGCACGGTGTGGCTACCATGCACAATGACCGACCAAAGTAGGCATATGTACTGCCTTTGACCAAAGAAATTCGCTGTGTGTGGTCAACGTTTACAGCTCATAATACGAGTCACAAATGGTCAAAGGGGGAAACAATGGTTTGGAAATACCAAGTATCACAAAGCAAGCACAAGGGGCTTCAATACGTTGTGGCACGGTGTGCAGACCATGCACGATGACCAACCACAGTAGGCATATGTCAGTGACCATGACCAAATAATGTCACTAAGTGTGGTAAACTTTGACAACTCACAACACGACTCACAAATGGTCAGGGTGGAAGATAATGGTTTGTGAATACTAGTTATCGACTAGCAAGTACAAATACCTTCAATATGTAGTGGCACAATGTGGCTTCAATGTAAAGTGACCAACCAAAGTATGCATATGTCACTGACCATGACGAAAGAATTTCACTTCACGTTGTCAATGTTGAAAACGCATAACACGAGTCACAAATGGTCAGAGGGGAAAACAATGGGTTGAGAAAATCAGTTGTCAACTAGCAAGTACAAAGACTTTCAACAAGCAGTGGCACGGTATGGCTAGCAAGCACAGTGACCAACCAAAGGATGCATATGTCACTTACTACGACCGAATAAGTCCACTATGTGTTGTCAACATTGACAACTCATTACACGAGTCACAAATGGTCAGAGGGGGAGACAATGGTTTGGGAAGCCTATGTATTGACTAGAAAGGACAAAGAACTTCAATACGCAGTCACACGGTGTGGCTAACATGCACACCAAACAACCAAACTAGGCATATGTCACTGATCATGACCAGAGAATTTCGATATGGGTGGTCAACGTTGACCAACCATAACACGAGTCACAAACGTTCAGGACAGGAAACAATGCTACGGGAATATTGGTTCTCAACTACCAAGTATAACGACCTTCAGTCAGTAGTAGCACAGTGTGGCTACCATGCACAATGACCGACCAAAGTAGGCATATGTACTGCATTTGACCAAAGANATAATTCGAGTCACAAATGGTCAGAGGGGGAAACAATGGTTTGGGAACACCAAGTATCACATAGCAAGCACAAGGGGCTTCAATACGTTGTGGCACGGTGTGGAGACCATGCACGATGACCAACCAAAGTAGGAATATGTCACTGTCCATGACCAAATAATGACACTAAGTGTGGTAAACATTGACAACTCATAACACGAGTCACAAATGGTCAGGGTGGAAGATAATGGTTTGTGCATACTAGTTATCGACTAGCAAGTACAAATACCTTCACTATGTAGTGGCACAATGTGGCTTCAATTCACAGTGACCAACCGAAGTATGCATATGTCACTAACCATGACCAACAAATTTCACTTCATGTGGTCAACGTTGAAAACGCATAACACGAGTCACAAATGGTCAGAGGGGAAAACAATGGGTTGTGAACACTAGTTATCAACTAGCAAGTACAAAGTCCTTCTACAAGCAGTGGCACAGTATGGCTAGCGTGTACAGTGACCAACCAAAGGATGCATACGTCATTGACTACGACCGAATAAGTCCACTATGTGTGGTCAACATTGACAACTCATACCACGAGTCACAAATGGTCAGAGGGAGAGACAATGGTTTGGGAAGCCTATGTATTGGCTAAAAAGGAAAAAGAACTTCAATACGTAGTGGCACGGTGTGGCTAATATGCACACCAAACAATCAAAGTAGGCATATGTCACTGATCATGACCAGAGAATTTCAATATGGGTGGTCAACGTTGACCAACCATAACACGAGTCACAAACGGTCAGGAGAGGAAACAATACTATGAGAATATCCGTTCTCAACTACCAAGTACAACGACCTTCAGTCAGAAGTAGCACGGTGTGCCTACCATGCACAATGACCGACCAAAGTAGGCATATGTACTGCCTTTGACCAAAGAAATCCGCTCAGCGTGGTCAACGTTGACAACTCATAATACGAGTCACAAATTGTCAAAGGGGGAAACAATGGTTTGGGAACACCAAGTGTTAAATAGCAAGCACAAGGGGCTTCAATACGCTGTGGCATGGTGTGGAGACCATGCACAATGACCAACCAAAGTAGGAATATGTCACTGACCATGACCAAATAATGACACTAAGTGTGGTAAACATTGACAACTCATGACACGAGTCACAAATGGTCAGGGTGGAAGATAATGGTTTGTGCATACTAGTTATTGACTAGCAAGTAAAAATACCTTCACTATGTAGTGGCACAATGTGGCTTCAATTCACAGTGACCAACCGAAGTATGCATATGTCACTAACCATGACCAACAAATTTCACTTCACGTGGTCAACGTTGAAAACGCATAACACGAGTCACAAATGGTCAGAGGGGAAAACAATGGGTTGGGAACACTAGTTATCAACTAGCAAGTACAAAGACCTTCAAAAAGCAGTGGCACGGTATGGCTAGCATGCACAGTGACCAACCAAAGGATGCATACGTCACTGACTACGACCGAATAAGTCCACTATGTGTGGTCAACATTGACAACTCATAACACGAGTCACAAATGGTCAGAGGGAGTGACAATGGGTTGGGAAGCCTATGTATTGGCTATAAAGGACAAATAACTTCAATACGTAGTGGCATGGACGTGGCTAATATGCACACCAAACAACCAACCTAGGAATATGTCACAGATCATGACCAGAGAATTTCAATATGGTTGGTCAGCGTTGACCAACCATAACACGAGTCACAAACGGTCAGGACATAAAACAATGCTATGGGAATATCAGTTCTCAACTACCAAGTACAACGACCTTCAGTCAGTAGTAGCACGGTGTGGCTACCATGCACAATGACCGACCAAAGTAGGCTTATGTACAACCTTTGACCAAATAAATCCACTGTGCGTGGTCAACATTTACAGCTCATAATACGAGTCACAAATGGTCAGAGGGGGAAACAATGGTTTGGGAACACCAAGTATCACATAGCAAGCACAAGGGGCTTCAATACGTTGTGGCACGGTGTGGAGACCATGCAGGATGACCAACGAAAGTAGTCATATGTCACTGACCATGACCAAATAATGTCACTAAGTGTGGTAAACTCTGACAACTCACAACACGAGTCACAAATGGTCAGGGTGGAAGATAATGGGTTGTGAATACTAGTTATCGAATAGCAAGTACAAATACCTTCAATATGTAGTGGCACAACGTGGCTTCAATGTACAGTGACCAACCAAAGTATGCATATGTCACTGACCATGACGAAAGAATTTCACTTAACGTGGTCAACGTTGAAAACGCATAACACGAGTCACAAATGGCCAGAGGGGAAAACAATGGGTTGGGAAAATCAGTTGTCAACTAGCAAGTACAAAGACCTTCAACAAGCAATGGCACGGTATGGCTAGCAAGCACAGTGGCCAACCAAAGGATGCATACGTCACTGACTACGACCGAATAAGTCCACTATGTGTGGTCAACATTGACAACTAATAACAAGAGTCACAAATGGTCAGAGGGAGAGACAATGGTTTGGGAAGCCTATGTATTGACTAGAAAGGACAATGAACTTCAATACGCAGTGGCACGGTGTGGCTAATATGCACACCAAAAAACCAAACAAGGCATATGTCACTGATCATGACCAGATAATTTCAATATGGGTGGTCAACGTTGACCAACCATAACACGAGTCACAACTGGTCAGGAGAGGAAACAATGCTATAGGAATATCGGTTCTTAACTACCAAGTACAACAACCTTCAGTCAGTAGTAGCACGGTGTGGCTACCATGCACAATGACCTATCCAAGTAGGCATACATCACTGCTCATGACCAAAGACGTTTAGTGTGTTTGGTCAACGTTCACAACTCATAATACAAGTAAAAATGGGCAGAGGGAGAAACAATGGTTTGGGAATACTTGGCATCGACTAGCAAGTACAAAGACATTCGATAAATGGTGGCACGGTGTGGCTACCATGCACAACGACCAACCAAAGTATTCTTGTGTCACCGAGTATCATAAAAATAGTTTCACTGTGTGTTGTCAACTTTCCTTGTTACGGCTGGTCAGTCGGAGCAATGGTTGAGAGGTTAGTCAAGCTCAACGTTGCAAAATACAAAATTTCGTCTGGGTCTATTTTTTATGAATAAACTAAATTTGTTATCATTCATAATTTTGAAAACTACCATGTAATCTTACACCCCCTTATTTTATGCCCTTTACGCATAGGAACCCTTATAATGTCATTTGGACATGATATGAACACCATGCGAGTTGGCTTAGTGCTTATAGAGTTATATTCTGGAGCGATAGGTCCTATGTTTGAATCATTGTACGCGCAATATAGAATAGGCTCGCGACCTGGGGGGGGGNAAATTTGTTATCATTCATAATTTTGAAAACTACCATGTAATCTTACACCCCCTTATTTTATGCCCTTTACGCATAGGAACCCTTATAATGTCATTTGGACATGATATGAACACCATGCGAGTTGGCTTAGTGCTTATAGAGTTATATTCTGGAGCGATAGGTCCTATGTTTGAATCATTGTACGCGCAATATAGAATAGGCTCGCGACCTGGGGGGGGGCGGTCGTATTGTGATACCTCAACTCTACCTTTGAGCCTAAGCCGTGGGGGGGTAGGGGGGGGGTGTCATAATACGATTTCAAATCTGTCCTCCAGGTCGTCCACGGAACATCCCTCTAGGGGGGGGTCGGAGGGAGTATTCCAGTGAAGGCACCTACGCGTAACAAAAAAAAAAAAACCAACCTGGTGTCAAAGGGAGAAACCTTTTGCTATTTATTGACTAGCAAGTGCAAATACTTTCAACACGTAGTGGGACAGTGTGGCTACCATGCACAATGACCAACAAGATTAGGCATGTGCCACTTACCATGACCAAATAATTTTTTTGTGTGGTCAATGTTGACAACCCATAACATGGGTCCCGAATTAGCAGAGGGGGAAACAATGGGTTGGGAATATTAGATACAAACTACCAAGTACAACGACCTTCAGTCAGTAGTAGCACAGTGTGGCTACCATGCACAATGACCGACCAAAGTAGGCATATGTACTGCCTTTGACCAAAGAATTCCGCTGTGTGTGGTCAATGTTGACAACTCATAACACGAGTCACAAATGGCCAGAGGGGGAAACAATGGTTTGGGAACACCAAGTATCAAATAGCAAGCACAAGGGGCTTCAATACATTATGGCACGGTGTGGAGACTATGCACGATGACCAACCAAAGTAGGCATATGTCACTCACCATGAGCAAATAATGTCACTGAGTGTGGTAAATTTGACAACTCATAACACGAGTCACAAATGGTCAGGGTGGAAGATAATGGTTTGTGCATCCTAGTTATCGAGTAGCAAATATAAATACCTTCAATATGTAGTGGCACAATGTGGCTTCAATGCACATTGACCAACCAGAATATCCATATGTCACTAACCATGACCAACAAATCTCACTTCATGTGGTCAACGTTGAAAACGCATAACACGAGTCACAAATGGTCAGAGGGGAAAACAATGGGTTGCGAACACTAGTTATCAACTAGCAAGTACAAATACTTTCAACAAGTAGTGGCACGGTATGGCTAGCGTGTACAGTGACCAACCAAAGGACGCATACGCCACTGACTACGACCGAATAAGTCCACTATGTGTGGTCAACATTGACAACTCATGACACGAGTCAGAAATGGTCAGAGGGAGAGACGATGTTTTGGGAAGCGTATGTATTGGCTATAATGGACAAAGAACTTCAATACGCAGTGACACGGTGTGGCTAATATGCACACCAAACAATCAAAGTAGGCATATGTCACTGATCATGACCAGAGCATTTCAATATGGGTGGTCAACGTTGACCAACCATACCACAAGTCACAAACGGCCAGGAGAGGAAACAATGCTATGAGAATATCGGTTCTCAACTACCAAGTACAACGACCTTCAGTCAGTAGTAGCACAGTGTGGCTACAATGCACAATGGCCGACCAAAGTAGGCATATGTACTGCCTTTGACCAAAGAAATCCGCTGTGTGTGGTCAACGTTTACAACTCATAATAGGAGTCACAATTGGTCAGAGGGGGAAACAATGGTTTGGGAACACCAAAAATCACATAGCAAGTACAAGGGGCTTCAATACATTGTGGCACGGTGTGGAGACCATGCACGATGACCAACCAAAGTAGGCATATGTCACTGACCATGACCAAATAATGTCACTAAGTGTGGTAATCTTTGACAACTCACAACGCGAGTCACAAATGGTCAGGGTGGAAGGTAATGGTTTGTGAATACTAGCTATCCACTAGCAAGTACAAATACCCTCAATATGTAGTGCCACAATGTGGCTTCAATGCACAGTGACCAACCAAAGTATGCATATGTCACTGACTAAGACCGAATAATTCCACTATGTGTGGTCAACATTGACAACTCATAACACGAGTCACAAATGGTCAGAGGGAGAGACAACGAGTTGGGAAGCCTATGTATTGCCTAGAAAGGACAAAGAACTTCAATACGTAGTGGCACAGTGTGGCTCATATGCACACCAAACAACCAAACTAGGCATATGTCACTGACCATGACCAGAGAATTTCAATATGGGTGGTCAACGTTGACCAACCATAACACGAGTCACAAACGGTCAGGACAGGAAGCAATGCTATGAGAATATCGGTTCTCAACTACCAAGTACAACAACCTTCAGTCAGTAGTAGCACGGTGTGCCTACCATGCACAATGACCGACCAAAGTAGGCATATGTACTGCCTTTGACCAAAGAAATCCGCTCTGTGTGGTCAACGTTGACAACTCATAATACGAGTCACAAATGGTCAGAGGGGGAAACAATGGTTTGGGAACACCAAGTATCAAATAGCAAGCACAAGGGGCTTCAATACNTTCAGTCAGTAGTAGCACGGTGTGGCTACCATGCACAATGACCGACCAAAGTAGGCATATGTACTGCCTTTGACCAAAGAAATCCGCTCTGTGTGGTCAACGTTGACAACTCATAATACGAGTCACAAATGGTCAGAGGGGGAAACAATGGTTTGGGGACACCAAGTATCAAATATCAAGCACAAGGGGCTTCAATACACTGTGGCACGGTGTGGAGACCATGCACGATGACCAACCAAAGTATGCATGTGTCACTGACCATGCCCAAATAATGTCACTAAGTGTGATAAACTTTGACAACTCATAACACGAGTCACAAATGGTCAGGGTGGTAGATAATGGTTTTTGAAAACTAGGAATCGACTAGCAAGTACAAATACCTTCAATATGTAGTGGCACAATGTGGCTTCAATGCAAAGTGACCAACCAAAGTATGCATATGTCACTAACCATGACCAACAAAGTTCACTTCATGTGGTCAACGTTGAAAACGCATAACACGAGTCACAAATGGTCATAGGGGGAAACAATGGGTTGGGAATACTAGTTATCAACTAGCAAGTACAAAGACCTTAAAAAGCAGTGGCACGGTATGGCTAGCGTGCACTGTGATCATCCAAAGGATGCATACGTCACTGACTACAACCGAATAAGTCCACTATGTGTGGTCAACATTGACAACTCGTAACAGGAGTCAGAAATGGTCAGAGGGAGTGACAATGGTTTGGGAGGCCCATGTATTGGCTAGAAAGGACAAAGAACTTCAATACGTAGTGGCACAGTGTGGCCAATATGCACACCAAACAACCAAACTAGGCATATGTCACTGATCATGACCAGAGAATTTCAACATGGGTGGTCAACATTGACCAACCATAACACGAGTCACAAACGGTCAGGACAGGAAACAATGCCATGGGAATATTNGTTCTCAACTACCAAGTGCAACGACCTTCAGTCAGTAGTAGCACGGTGTGGCTACCATGCACAATGACTGACCAAAGTATGCATATGTCACTGATGATGAGCAAATAATGTCACTAAGTGTGGTAAACTTTGACAACTCATAACTGTCAACCGGGCTGAGGCGAACGGACTAGAAAACAAGGCCGACACAATAGCACCTGCCGTCCGCTCCTAGCGTTTCAGCTAGGAGAAGATATCACCCTCAGGATCATGGTTCCACACTGAGCAGTTCCTAGGCAATCACTTGCTAGCAACTGTGTCCACTTAACACTTGGTCACTCTGCGTGAGGTGCCAGTGAAAGACTAACTCCTGGGGCTTAGACCAGCCAGTGTCTTATTTATACTGCTCCTTAGTTGGACAACTCTGTGAGGAGCATCTAAGGCCAGATTGTGTAATTAGAATGAGGACTGAGCCTGGTACATATAGTCCTAGGACTGGCTTCCAAGGTGTGTGGGTAGTGACACTTTTGGGGTGGTCACTCCACACCACCTCACCAGTCCGCCAATTGGCGCATCCACTGACCGCCAAGTGGCGCACTCTCCTCGTGCATGGACAAATGTCTATGAAACTTCCCCTGTGCTAGAAGGTCAAAAGACCTCCTGCGCACATCAAGGCTCGATCGCAGGACTTGTTGTTCCTAAGTCCAACATGTTATCCGTTGCGCTACACTTCTGGTGTCTCGCTTGGACTTGCACCACGAACAAGGTTTGGGGGACTTACTCCAAGGGAGCAGTGCATGTCCAACCTGTCCGTCAAGCCATAGCAGTGACCATGGGGCATAGAAGAACAAAAATCTCTCCCTTGCACCACAGGCCACCTGCTCTGGTTGTTTTCTTCGGCATGAACCTGTAGCTCTAGGTTGTGTTTGTGCATGGCAGTTTTCTTGGTCTTTAGTTCTCATCTCTTGCATCCACCATGCCGACTCCTCGAGCTCCTGCAACATGCAAGTCGCTGTCTAGCGGCTTTGTCAAGATGTCCGCAAACATTTTCTTGGTTGCGACGTGCTCCAGTTCCACGACACCCTTGGCGATAAGGTCACGTGAGTAGTGGTACCGAATATTGATGTGCTTTGTACGCTGGGAGATCATGTTGTCCTCTGCCATAGCCATGGCACTTTGGTTGTCGATGCGGATGACCGTTGCTTCCTCTTGTGGTGCCTTGATCTCATCAAGCAAACTGCGAAGCCACTGTGTTTCCTTGCACACTTCGGAGAGTGCAATGTATTCCGCCTCAGCAGTAGAAAGGGAGACGCAGTCCTGCTTCCTGCTTGCCCACGAGACCGCACCACCGTTGAGAAGACAGACAAACCCTGAGGTGGACTTCCTGTCATCAATCCGTCCTCCCCAGTCCGCGTCAGTGTAGCATGTCAGCCGCAGCAAGTCTGATCCTACTAGACCTCCAAACTCAAGTCCGACGTGCCGAGTCTTTTTGAGGTAGCGAAAAATCCGCTTCACGACTTGCCAATGTTCTGGCCCAGGGTTGGCCACAAACCTGCTCACCTGACCCACTGCAAAAGCAATGTCAGGTTGTGTTCCCACCATTGCATACATGAGGCTTCCGACGGCGGACTGGTATGGAATGTTTTGCATCTCCCACCGGTCTACCTCGTTGCTTGGTGACATGGAGGAGGAGAGCTTGCAGTCGGAGGGCAT
>SZWC01001783.1:79253-112665 GCA_023375785.1 Penium margaritaceum | reverse complement strand
ATGGGTCCCGAATTGTCAGAGGGGGAAACAATGGGTTGGGAATACTAGATACCAACTACCAAGTACAACGACCTTCAGTCAGTAGTAGCACGGTGTGAATACCATGCACAGTGACCGACCAAAGTAGGCATATGTACTGCCTTTGACCAAAGAAATCCGCTGTGTGTGGTCAATGTTGACAACTCATAATACGAGTCACAAATGGTCAGAGGGGGAAACAATGGTCTGGGAACACCAAGTATCGAATAGCAAGCACAAGGGGCTTCAATACGTTGTGGCACGGTGTGGAGACCATGCACGATGACCAACCAAAGTAGGCATATGTCACTGACCATGAGCAAATAATGTCACTGAGTGTGGTAAACTTTGACAACTCATAACACGAGTCACAAATGGTCAGGGTGGAAGATAATGATTTGTGCATACTAGTTATCAATTAGCAAGTACAAATACCTTCAATATGTAGTGGCACAATGTGGCTCCAATGCACAGTGACCAAACAGAGTATGCATATGTCACTAACCATGACCAACATATTTCACTTCATGTGGTCAACGTTGAAAATGCATAACACGAGTCACAAATGGTCAGAGGGGAAAACAATGGGCTGGGAATACTAGTTATCAACCAGCAAGTACAAAGGCTTTCAACAAGCAGTGGCACGGTATGGCTAGCATGCACAGTGACCAACCAAAGGATGCATACGTCACTGACTACGACCGAATAAGCCCACTATGTGTGGTCAGCATTGACAACTCATAACACGATTCACAAATGGTCAGATGGAGAGACAATGGTTTAAGAACCATATGTATTGACTAGAAAGGAAAAAGAAATTCAATACGTAGTGGCATGGTGTGGCTAATATGCACACTAAACAACCAAACTAGGCATATGTCACTAATCATGACCACAAAATTTCAATATGGGTGGTTAATGTTGACCAACCATAACACGAGTCACAAACGGTCAAGACATGAAACAATGCTATGGGAATATCTGTTCTCAACTATCAAGTACAACGACCTTCAGTCAGTAGTAGCACTGTGTGGCTACAATGCATAATTACCGACCAAAGTAGGCATATGTACTTCCTTTGACGAAAGAAATCTGCTGTGTGTGGTCAACGTTGACAACTCATAATACGAGTCACAAATGGTCAGAGGGGGAAACAATGGTTTGGGAACGCCAAGTATCAAATACCAAGCACAAGGGGCTTTAATACGCTGTGGCACGGTGTGGAGACCATGCACGATGACCAACCAAAGTAGGCATATGTCACTGACCATGCCCAAATAATGTCAATAAGTGTGGTAAACTTTGACAACTCATAACACGAGTCACAAATGGTCAGGGTGGTAGATAATGGTTTGTGAATACTACGCATACTTTGGTTGGTCATCGTGCATGGTCTCCACACCGTGCCACAGCGTATTCAAGCACCTTGTGCTTGCTATTTGATACTTGGTGTTCCCGAACCATTGTTTCCCCCTCTGGCCATTTGTGACTCGTATTATGAGATGTCAATGTTGACTACACAGAGCGGATTTCTTTGGTCAAAGGCAGTACATATGCCTACTTTGGTCGGTCATTGTGCATGGAAGCCACACCGTGCTACTACTGACTGAAGGTCGTTGTACTTGGTAGTTGAGAACCGATATTCCCATAGCAATGTTTCTTGTCCTGACCGTTTGTGACACGTGTTATGGTTTGTCAACGTTGACCACCCATATTGAAATTCTCTGGTCATAATAAGTGACACATGCCTAGTTTGGTTGTTTGGTGTGTATATTAGCCACACCATGCCACTACGTATTGAAGTTCTTTGTCCTTTCTAGCCAATACATATGCTTCCCAAACCATTGTCTCTCCCTCTGACCATTTGTGACTCGTGTTATGAGTTGTCAATGTTGACCATACATAGTGGACTTATTCGGTCGTAGTCAGTGACGTATGCATCCTTTGGTTGGTCACTGTGCAGGCTAGCCATTTTGTGCCACTATTTGTTGAAGGTCTTTGTACTTGCTAGTTGATAACTAGTGTTCCCAACCCATTGTTTTCCCCTCTGACCATTTGTGACTCGTGTTATGCGTTTTCAACGTTGACCACATGAAGTGAAATTTGTTGGTCATGGTTAGTGACATATGCATACTTTGGTTGGTCACAGTGCATTGAAGCCACATTGTGCCACTACATATTGAAGGTATTTGTACGTGCTAGTCGATAACTAGTATGCACAAACCACTATCTTCCACCCTGAACATTTGTGACTCGTGTTATGAGTTGTCAAAGTTTACCACACTTAGTGACATTGTTTGCTCATGGTCAGTGACATATGCCTACTTTGGTTGGCCATCATGCATGGTCTCCACACCGTGCCACAACGTATTGAAGCCCCTTGTGCTTGCTATGTGATACTTGGTGTTCCCAAACCATTGTTTCCCCCTTTGACCATTTGTGAGTCGTATTATGAGTTGTAAACGTTGACCACACATAGCGGATTTCTTTGGTCAAAGGCAGTACATATGCCTACTTTGGTCGGTCATTGTGCATGGTAGCCACACCGTGCTACTACTGACTGAAGGTCATTGTACTTGGTAGTTGAGAACCGATATTCCCATGGCATTGTTTCTTGTCCTGACCGTTTGTGACTCGTGTTATGGTTGGTCAATGTTGACCACCCATATTGAAATTATCTGGTCATGATCAGTGACATATGCCTAGTTTGGTTGTTTGGTGTGCATATTAGCCACACCGTGCCACTACGTATTTAAATTATTTGTCCTTTCTAGCCAATACATAGGCTTCCCAAACCATTGTCACTCCCTCTGACCATTTCTGACTCGTGTTATGAGTTGTCAATGTTGACCACACATAGTGGACTTATTCAGTCGTAGTCAGTGACATATGCATCCTTTGGTTGGTCACTGCGCACGCTAGCCATACCGTGCCACTGCTTTTTGAAGGTCTTTGTACTTGCTAGTTGATATCTAGTATTCCCAACCCATCGTTTTCCCCTCTGACCATTTGTGACTCGTGTTATGCGTTTTAAACGTTGACCACATGAAGTGAAATTCTTTCGTCATGGTCAGTGACATATGCATACTTTGGGTGGTCACGGTGCATTGAAGCCACATTGTGCCACTACATATTGAATGTATTTGTACTTGCTAGTCGATAACTAGTATGCACAAACCATTATCTTCCACCCTGACCATTTGTGACTCGTGATATGAGTTGTCAATGTTGACCATACATAGTGGTCTTATTCGGTCGTAGTCAGTGACGTATGCATCCGTTGGTTGCTCACTCAGCAGGCTAGCCATACTGTGCCACTATTTGTTGAATGTCTTTGTACTTCCTAGTTCATAACTAGTGTTCCCAACCCATTGTTTTTTCCTCTAACCATTTGTGACTCGTGTTATGCGTTTTCAACGTTGACCACATGAAGTGAAATTTGTTGGTCATGGTTAGTGACATATGCATACTTTGGTTGGTCACTGTGCATTGAAGCCACATTGTGCCACTACATATTGAAGGTATTTGTACTTGCTAGTCGATAACTAGTATGCACAACCCATTATCTTCCACCCTGACCATTTGTGACTCGTGTTATGAGTTGTCAAAGTTTACCACACTTAGTGACATTATTTTCTCATGGTTTGTGACATATGCCTACTTTGGTTGGTCATCGTGCACGGTCTCCACACCGTGCCACAATGTATTGAAGCCCCTTGTGCTTTCTATGTGATAATTGGTGTTCCCAAACTATTGTTTCCCCCTTTGACCATTTGTGAATCGTATTATGAGTTGTAAACGTTGACCACACACAGCGGATTTCTTTGGTCAAAGGCAGTACATATGCCTACTTTGGTCGGTCATTGTGCATGGTAGCCACACCCTGCTACTACTGACTGAAGGTTGTTGTACTTGGTAGTTGAGAACCGATATTCCCATGGCATTGTTTCCTGTCTTGACCGTTTGTGACTCGTGTTACGGTTGGTCAATGTTGACCACCCATATTGAAATTCTCAGGTCATGATCAGTGACATATGCCTAGTTTGGTTGCTTGGTGTGCATATAAGTCACACCGTGCCACTACGTATTGAAATTATTTGTCCTTTCTAGCCAATACATAGGCTTCTTAAACCATTGTCACTCCCTCTGACCATTTGTGACTCGTGTTATGAGTTGTCAATGTTTACCACACATAGTGGACTTATTCGGACGTAGTCAGTGACGTATGCATCCTTTGGTTGGTCACTGTGCACGCTAGCCATACTGTGCCACTGCTTGTTGAAGGTCTTTGTACTTGCTAGATGATAACTAGTGTTCCCAACCCATTGTTTTCTCCTCTAACCATTTGTGACTCGTGCTATGCGTTATCAACGTTGACCACATGAAGTGAAATTTGTTGGTCATGGTTAGTAACATATGCATACTTTGGTTGGTCACTGTGCATTGAAGCCACGTTGTGCCACTACACATTGAAGGTATTTGTACTTGATAGTCGATACCTAGTATTCACAAACCATTATCTACCACCCTGACCATTTGTGACTCGTGTTATGAGTTGTCAAAGTGTACCACACTTAGTGACAGAATTTGGGCATGGTCAGTGACATATACAAACTTTGGTTGGTCATCGTGCATGGTCTCCACACCGTGCCACAGCGTATTGAAGCCCCCTGTGCTTTCTATGTGATACTTGGTGTTCCCAAACCATTGATTCCCCCTCTGACCATTTGTGACTCGTATTATTAGTTGTCAACGTTGACCACACAGAGCGGATTTCTTTGGTCAAAGGCAGTACATATGCCTACTTTGGTCGGTCATTCTGCATGGTAGGCACANCGTGCTACTACTGACTGAAGGTCATTGTACTTGGTAGTTGAGAACCGATATTCTCATAGCATTGTTTCCTCTCCTGACCGTTTCTGACTCGTGTTATGGTTGGTCAACGTTGACCACCCATATTGAAATTGTCTGGTCATGATCAGTTACATATGCCTAGGTTGATTGTTTGTTTTGCATATTAGCCACACCGTGCCACTACGTATTGAAGTTCTTTGTTCTTCCTAGCCAATACATATGCTTCCCAAACCATTGTGTCTCCCTCTGACCACTTGTGACTCGTGTTATGAGTTGTCAATGTTGACCACACATAGTGGACTTATTCAGTCGTAGTCAGTGACGTATGCATCCTTTGGTTGGTCACTGTGCACACTAGCCATACCGTGCCACTGCTTGTGGAAGGTCTTTGTACTTGCTACTTGATAACTAGTGTTCCCAACCCATTGTTTTCCCCTCTGACCATTTGTGATTCGTGTTATACGTTTTCAACGTTGACCACATGAAGTGAAAATTGTTGGTCATGGTTAGTGACAGATGCATACTTTGGCTGGTCACTGTGCATTGAAGCCACATTGTGCCACTACATATTGAAGGTATTTGTACTTGCTAGTTGATGACTAGTTTGCACAAACCATTATCTTCCACCCTGACCTTTTGTGACTCGTGTTATGAGCTGTCAAAGTTTACCACACTTAGTGTCATTTTTTGCTCATGGTCAGTGACATATGCCTACTTTGGTTGGTCATCGTGCATGGTCTCCACACCGCGCCACAATGTATTGAAGCCCCTTGTGCTTGCTATTTGATACTTGGTGTTCCCAAACCATTGTTTCCCCCTCTGACCATTTGTGATTCGTATTATGAGTTGTCAACGTTGACCACACACAGCGGATTTCTTTGGTCAAAGGCAGTACACATGCCTACTTTGGTCGGTCATTGTGCATGGTAGCCATACCGTGCTACTACTGACTGAAGGTCGTTATTCTTGGTAGTTGAGAACCGATATTCCCATAGCATTGTTTCCTGTCCTGACCGTTTGTGACTCGTGTTATGGTTGGTCAACGTTGACCACCCATATTGAAATTCTCTGGTCATGATTAGTGACATATGCTTGGTTTGGTTGTTTGGTGTGCATATTAGCCATTCCCTGCCACTACGTATTGAAGTTCTTTGTTCTTTCTAGTCAATACAAAGGCTTCCCAAACCATTGTCTCTCCCTCTGAACATTTTTTACTCGTGTTATGAGTTGTCAATGTTGACCACACATAGTGGACTTATTCGGTCGTAGTCAGTGACGTATGCATCCTTTGGTTGGTCACTGTGCACGCTAGCCATGCCGTGCCACTTCTTCTTGAAGGTCTTTGTACTTGCTAGTTGATAACTAGTGTTCCCAACCCATTGCTTTCCCCTCTGGCCATTTGTGACTCGTGTTATGCGTTTTCAACGTTGACCACATGAAGTGAAATTTGTTGGTCATGGTTAGTGACATATGCATACTTTGGTTGGTCACTGTGCATTGAAGCCACATTATGCCACTACATATTGAAGGTATTTGTACTTGCTAGTTGATACCTAGTATTCACAATCCATTGTCTACCACCCTGACCATTTGTGACTCGTGTTATGAATTGTGAAAGTTTACCACACTTAGTGAAAGAATTTGGACATGGTCAGTGACATATGCATACTTTGGTTGGTCATCCTGCATGGTCTCCACATCGTGCCACAACGTATTGAAGCCCCTTGTGCTTGCTATTTGATACTTGGTGTTCCCAAACCATTGTTTCTCCCTCTGACCATTTGTGACTCGTATCATGAGTTGTCAACGTTGACGACACACAGCGGATTTCTTTGGTCAAAGGCAGTAAATATGCCTACTTTGGTCGGTCATTGTTCATGGTAGCCACACCGTGCTACTACTGACTGAAGGTCATTATACTTGGTAGTTGAGAACCAACATTCACATAGCATTGTTTCCTACCCTGACCGTTTGTGACTCGTGTTATGGTTGGTCAACGTTGACCACCCATACTGAATTTCGCTGGTCATGATCAGTGACATATGCATAGTTTGGTTGTTTGGTGTGCATATTAGCCATTCCGTGCCACTACGTATTGAAGTTCTTTGTCCTTTCTAGCCAATACATAGGCTTCCCAAACCATTGTCTCTCCCTTTGACCATTTGTGACTCGTGTTATGAGTTGTCAATGTTGACCACATATAGTGGACTTATTCGGTCGTAGTCAGTGACGTATGCATCCTTTGGTTGGTCACTGTGCACGCTAGCCATACCGTGCCACTGCTTGTAGAATGTATGTGTACTTGCTGGTTGATAACTAGTGTTCCCAACCCATTGTTTTCCCCTCTGAGCATTTGTGACTCGTGTTATGTGTTTTCAACGTTGACCACATGAAGTGAAAATTGTTGGTCATGGTTTGTGACATATGCATACTCTGGTTGGTCACTGTGCATTGAAGCCACATTGTGCCACTACATATTGAAGGTATTTGTACTTGCTAGTCGATAACTAGTATGCACAAACCATTATCTTCCACCCTGACCATTTGTGACTCGTGTTATGAGTTGTCAGAGTTTACCACACTTAGTGACATTATTTGTTCATTGTCAGTGACATATGCCTACTTTGGTTGGTCATCATGCACGGTCTCCACACCGTGCCACAACGTATTGAAGCCCCTTGTGCTTGCTATGTGATACTTGGTGTTCCCAAACCATTGTTTCCCCCTCTGACCATTTGTGACTCGTATTATGAGTTGTAAATGTCAGAAGAATGCAGACTCGAGAACAACGGGAGCAGAAGCAAGCATAAGCATCGGAACATGCAATCGTACGTCAGTAGAGTGACGTAGGCAAGAGCGGTCCGAGGAGTTAGTTGCGGCAGCTGATAGAGGCTGAGATGTGAGGTAGCGGAGGTAGACAGGTTGATATGAGAGAGAGTGCTGGCGAAAGGAGTGATGGTTGGCGGAGTATGAGAGCTGAGTGAAGGAGCAAGAGTGACGGAGCGAAGCGTTGAGAGGAGTTGGCGAAGACGGAGATGCGAGGAGTGAGCATAGCAAAGACACGGCGGCAAGGCCGCGGAACCAAGTGGGAACAGGATGAGCAGAACTGTTCTGGTTAAGTCGAGGGAATGAACATCCTTGGTCATAAAAGGACAGAACAGGACAAATAGATGGAGCAACGGCTTCTTTCCGTTAGCCGAACACGGTGCGACAAATATCACCTTATTAGGAGATACCTTGACGGTGGGCTCCAAACGGTCGATCGAACGGTAAGCCGTTGGCCAAGTTGGTTAGGTCCGAGACCTGAACCGTTATTGAGATGTCTTATCGGTGTGCTATTTTCTGACACCCCTGGTCACACCGATAAGGTTCTGAAGTGGACATTCCTCCATTGGCGTCATGTGTGACATTCAGAGGAATCCTCCAAGGGATCAAGGTCATCTGAAGAGGGGTCTGGTGTTGGAGGAGGAGTTGGTGGCATTGGAGGAGGTGTAGGCAGCCGGTAAGGGTTGAGTGCTCGAGGATTGTATCCTCCTTGTACTCTTCTTCTGTATCTTGTCTGGTAGGCTGGTTCTCCTTGTGCACACAACTCTTCGATGTTGTCCGTGAAGGAGCGAATGTTTAGACCCCCTGCAACTATGGTGTCATGAAAGGTTTGATCCGTGGTTGTCAGAAGTAGTGCCCGGGCTTGGCAGAGAGCGTAGTAGTAGTTCTCTCGATAAACGCGATGTTGGAGAGAGGACCACCTTACTGAGTCTATGAATAGGTTCCTGAGCCGAAAGCCACAGATTGTTACTATTCGAGTGACACGCATTAGTGCTTCTTCCCATTCGATGAAGTTGTTATCTTCTTCATCCACGAACTCACGCACTGGAATGGGATCAATCAGGGGAACTACATGAGGATCAGTATCCGGTTGTCGGAGTCTGTGGGCCCATCTTCGCAGGTTGTGTGGAGGATTGTAGTGAGTCATGGTTTGAGGAATGTTGTATGTGAGTG
This sequence comes from Penium margaritaceum, assembly GCA_023375785.1. NCBI lineage: Eukaryota > Viridiplantae > Streptophyta > Zygnematophyceae > Desmidiales > Peniaceae > Penium > Penium margaritaceum. Next base: position 103,794 of record SZWC01001783.1, on the reverse strand, counting down.
GTGTGGTTGAGTCAGTCTTTGTCCTGGCCGGACGCTGGAGAAGGGAATGATGGATGGCTAGGTGAGAGCAGAGGCGAAACCTTGTATACTCTAGGAAGTTTTTGGTGTAGATGCAGACCGTCGCAGAAATGCGATGCGGCCGGGCGAAACCTTGTGCCGAGCTGAAAGAGCGATGCGAGGTATAGGAGGCGATTTATTGATAAATGGGCGCAGGGGCGAGCCGCGTGTGCTGAAGGACGTTTTGGCGTGGGCGCAGGCCGTCGCAAGAAAAAGGGCGATGCGGCCGGGCGGATCCTTGTAGCGGACTGAAGTTGATGTGGAAGCGGATGAAGCAATTGATGGATGAGTGGGCGCAGGGGCAAAACCTCGTGCACTGCGAAGTTACGGCGTGGGCGCAGGTCGTCGCGGAAAAGGCGATGCAACCGGGCGGATCCTTGTGCCGAGCTGACAGCGATTTGCAGAAGCAGAGGAAGCGATTGATGGATGAGTGGGCGCAGGGGCGAGACCACGTGCGCTGTGAAGTTACGGCGTGGGTGCAGGTCGTCGCGGAAAAGGTGATGCGACCGGACGGATCCTTGTGCCGAGCTGAGAGCGATTTGCAGAAGAGGAGGAAGCGATTGATGGATGAGTGGACGCAGGGGCAAAGCCACGTGCGCTGCAAAGTTACGGCTTGCGCGCAGGTCGTCGCGGAAAAAGGCGATGCGACCGGGCGGTTCCTTGTGCCGAGATGGAAGCGGCTTGCGGAAGCGAAGGAAACGATTGATGTGATGAGTGGGCGCAGGTGCGGAACCACGTGCGCGATAGAGCGATACTGATGCTGATGATGGATGGAAGGCGGTGCAGAGGATGCTGATGATGACAAGGAGATGAATGCGGAGGCGGCGCATATGATGCTAATGATGAAGGGGCAGGCACGAGGCAAAAACGAGCGGCTGATGAGGCGGCGGAAACTGGAGCGAGGAGGAGCAGGAATGATGGAGGCGACTGAAGGCGAAGACGAAGGCTGATGATGATGGAGAAGACAGGAGACAGGGAGTGACACGAGCGAAGAGAGCTGAGATGAGGTGGGATGCGGTAGGTGGAGCGACACAACCACTTCTTCTTGCGTTCAGGAGAGTGACAAATTCTTCCCAAGTTGGCGCGGAAGTGGGAGCAGGAAAACTGGTGGTGTCCGATATCCTATCAGCTGGAAGAAGTTGGTTGCGGTAGAGAAAGTCAGGCAGCGGACAGAGATACTAGCCCGCTGATGTCAGGAGAGTGACGGCTTGTTCCCCAGTTGGCTCGGAAATGGGAGTAGGAAGACTGGTGGTGTCCGATATCCTGGCGGCGGTAGTTTTGGCTGCAGCTGCTGACGAGGCAAGGAGGCAATGCGAGAAGGCGGCTCGAGATGACAGATGCGGGCAAGATGAGGGTGGCGGCGAGGAAGATGCAGATGAAGCTGGTGAGGCAGGATGAAGGAGGAGGAGGTGCTGGCGGAGGAGGTTATAATGAGAGATGGTGGATGATAGGCGGTAGAAAGCTTCTCGGTAGTTGACGACAGGCGGCTGCTCGAGAGTTGCTTGCGGGTGATGTGGGCGACACGTCACCGGTTGTTAGCCACGGGCGCGGAAATGGGCGCAGGGCCTCCTTAGGATGACGACGCGTTTCTTCTGCGTGGAGAACTTGTCAGGCAAAATTCATGTTGTCAGCTGCTGGCAAAGCGGCGAGGCGCGGGATGGCGGTAGCGGCGGCAGGAGATTGTGAGTCAGAGCAGCGAAGCAAAGGTGTCTGTAGAGCGATGACGCGGTCACAGGACTCCAGGTGATGTTGCCTGAAGCTCTGATACCATGTCTGAAGAATGCAGACTCGAGAACAGCGGGAGCAAAAGCAAGCAGAAGCATTTGAACATGCAATCGTACGTCAGTAGAGTGACGTAGGCAAGATCGGTCCGAGGAGTTAGTCGCGGGAGCTGATAGAGGTTGGGATGTGAGGTAGCGGGGGTAGACAGGTTGATGTGAGAGAGAGTGCTGGCGAAAGGAGTGATGGTTGGCGGAGTATGAGAGCTGAGCAAAGGAGCGAGAGTGACGGAGCGAAGCGTTGAGAGGAGTTGGCGAAGACGGAGATGCGAGGAGTGAGCAGAGCGAAAACACGGCGGCGAGGCCGCAGAACCAAGGGGGAACAGGATGAGCATAACTGTTCTGGTTAACTCAAGGGAATGAACATCCTGTGTCATAAAAGGACAGAACAGGACAAACAGATGGAGCAACAGCTTCTTTCCGTTAGCCGGACACGGTGCGACAAATGTCACCTTATTAGGGGTTACCTTGACGGTGGGCTCCAAACAGTTGATCGACCGGAGAGTTGTTGGCCAAGTTGATTAGGTCTGAGACCTGAACTGTTATTGAGATGATTTATGGGTGTGCTATTTTATGACAGTAAACGTTGACCACACACAGCGGATTTCTTTGGTCAAAGGCAGTACATATGCTTACTTTAGTCAGTCATTGTGCATGGTAGCCACATCGTGCTACTATTGCATGAAGGTTGTTGTACTTGGTAGTTGAAAACCGATATTCCCATAGCATTGTTTCCCGTCCTGACCGTTTATGATTCATGTTATGGTTGGTCAACGTTGACCACCCATATTGAAATTCTCTGGTCATGATCAGTGACATATGCCTAGTTTGGTTGTTTGGTGTGCATATTAGCCACACCGTGCCACTACGTATTGAAGTTCTTTGTCCTTTCTAGTCAATACATAGGCTTCCCAAACCATTGTCTCTCACTCTGACCATTTGTGACTCGTGTTATGAGTTGTCAATGTTGACCACACATAGTGGAATTATTCGGTCGTAGTTCGTGACGTATGCATCCTTTGGGTGGTCACTGTGCATGCTAGCCATACCGTGCCACTGCTTGTTGAAGGTCTTTGTACTTGCTAGTTGATAACTAGTGTTCCTAACCCATTGTTTTCCCCTCTGACCATTTGTGACTCTTGTTATGCGTTTTCAACGTTGACCACATGAAGTGAAATTATTTGGTCATGGTTAGTGACACATGCATACTTTGGTTGGTCACTGTGCATTGAAGCCACATTGTGCCACTACATATTGAAGGTATTTGTACTTGCTAGTCGATACATAGTATTCACAAACCATCATCTACCACCCTGACTTTTTGTGACTTGTGTTATGAGGTGTCAAAGTTTACCACACTTAGTTACATTATTTGGGCATGGTCAGTGACATATGCCTACTTTGATTGGTCATCGTGCATGGTCTCCACACCGTGCCACAGCGTATTGAAGCCCCTTGTGCTTGGTATTTGATACTTGGTTTTCCCAAACCATTGTTTCCCCCTCTGACCATTTGTGACTCGTATTATGAGTTGTCAACGTTGACCACACACAGCGGATTTCTTTGGTCGAAGGCAGTGTATTTGCCTACTTTTGTTGGTCATTGTGCATGTTAGCCACACAGGCTACTGCTGACTGAAGGTCGTTGTACTTGATAGTTGAGAACAAATATTCCCATACCTTTGTTTCCTGTCTTGACCGTTTGTAACCCGTGTTATGGTTGGTCAACATTGACCACCCATAATGAAATTCTGTGGTCATGATCAGTGACATATGCCGAGTTTGGTTGTTTGGTGTGCATATTAGCCACACCGTGCTACTACGTATTGAAGTTCTTTGTCCTTCCTAGTCAATATATATGGTTCTTAAACCATTGTCTCTCCCTCTGACCATTCGTGACTTGTGTTATGAGTTGTCAATGTCGACCACACATAGTGGACTTATTCGGTCGTAGTCTGTGATGTATGAATCCTTTGGTTGGTCACTGTGTACGCTAGCCATACTGTGCCACTGCTTGTTGAAGGTATTTGTACTTGCTAGTTGATAACTAGTGTTCCCAACCCATTGTTTTCCCCTCTGACCATTTGTGACTCGTGTTACCGTTTTCAACATTGACCACATGAAGTGAATTGTGTTGGTCATGGTTAGTGACATGTGCATACTTTGGTTGGTCACTGTGCATTGAAGCCACATTGTGCCACTACATATTGAAGGTATTTGTACTTTCTAGTCGATACCTAGTATTCACAAACCATTATCTACCACCCTGACCATTTGTGACTCGTGTTATGAGTTGTCAAAGTTTACCACACTTAGTGAACGAATTTGGGCATGGTCAGTGACATATGCATACTTTGGTTGGTCATCGTGCATGGTCTCCACACCATGCCACAGCGTATTGAAGCCCCTTGTGCTTGCTATTTGATACTTGGTGTTCGGAAACCATTGTTTCCCCCTCTGACCATTTGTAACTTGTATTATTAGTTGTCAACGTTGACCACACAGAGCGGATTTCTTTGGTCAAAGGCATTACATATGCCTACTTTGGTCGGTCATTGTGCATGGTAGGCACACTATGCTACTACTGACTGAAGGTCATTGTACTTGGTAGTTGAGAACCGATATTCTCATAGCATTATTTCCTCTCCTGACCGTTTCTGACTCGTGTTATGGTTGGTCAATGTTGAACACCCATATTGAAAATCTCTGGTCATGATCAGTGACATATGCCTAGTTTGATTGTTTGGTGTGCATATCAGCCACACCGTGCCACTACGTATTGAAGTTCTTTGTCCTTTCTGGCCAATACATAGGCTTCCCAAACCATTGTCTCTCCCTCCGACCATTTGTGACTTGTGTTATGAGTTGTCAATGTTGACCACACATAGTGGACTTATTCAGTCGTAGTCAGTGACGTATGCATCCTTTGGTTGGTCACTGTGCACGCTAGCCATACCGTTCCACTGCTTGTTGAAGGTCTTTGTACTTCTAGTTGATAACTAGTGTTCCCAATCCATGGCTTTCCCCTCTCACCATTTGTGACTCGTGTTATGCGTTTTCAACGTTGACCACATGAAGTGAAATTTGTTGGTCATGGTTAGTGACATATGCATACTTTGGTTGGTCACTGTGCATTGAAGCCACATTCTGCCACTACATATTGTAGGTATTTGTACTTGCTAGTCGATAACTAGTATTCACAAACCATTTTCTTCCACCCTGACCATTTGTGACTCGTGTTATGAGTTGTCAAAGTTTACCACACTTAGTGACATTATTTGGTCATGGTTTGTGACATATGCCTACTTTGGTTGGTCATCGTGTATGATCTCCACACCGTGCCACAACGTATTGAAGCCCCTTGTGCTTGCTATTTGATACCTGGTGTTCCCAAACCATTGCTTCCCCCCTCTGACCATTTGTGACTGGTATTATGAGTTGTCAACGTTGACCACACATAGCGGACTCCTTTGGTCTCCACACCGTGCCACAGCGAATGGATGCCCCTTGTGCTTGCTATTTGATACTTGGTGTTCCCAAAGCATTGTTTCCCCCTCTGACCATTTGTGACTCGTATTATGAGCTGTCAACGTTGACCACACACAACAGATTTCTTTGGTCAAAGGTAGTACATGTGCCTACTTTGGCCGGTCGTTGTGCATGGTAGCCACACCGTGCTACTACTGACTGAAGGTCATTGTACTTGGTAGTTGAGAACCGATATTCCCATAGCATTGTTTCCTCTCCTGGCCGTTTGTGACTCGTGTTATGGTTGGTCAACGTTGACCACCCATATTGAAATTCTCTGGTCATGATCAGTTACATATGCCTAGTTTGGTTGTTTGGTGTGCATATTAGCCACACCGTGCAACTACGTATTGAAGTTATTTGTCCTCTCTAGTCAATACATAGGCATCCCAAACCACTGTCTCTCCCTCTGACCATTTGTGATTCATGTTATGAGTTGTCAATGTTGACCACACATAGTGGACTTATTCGGTCGTAGTCAGTGACGTATGCATCCTTGGGTTGATCACTGTGCACGCTAGCCATACCGTGCCACTGCTTGTTGAAGGTCTTTGTACCTGCTAGTTGATAACTAGTGTTCCCAACCCATTGTTTTCCCATCTGACCAATTGTGACACGTGTTGTACGTTTTCAACGTTGACCACATGAAGTGAAATTTGTTGGTCATGGTTAGTGACATCTGCATACTTTGGTTGGTCACTATGCATTGAAGCCACATCGTGCCACTACATATTGAAGGTGTTTGTACTTGCTAGTCGATAACTAGTATTCACAAACCATTATCTTCCACCCTGACCATTTGTGACTCGTGTTATGAATTGTCAGAGTTTACCACACTTAGTGACATTATTTGGTCATGGTTTGTGACATATGCCTACTTTGGTTGGTCATCGTGTATGATCTCCACACCGTGCCACAACATATTGAAGCCCCTTGTGCTTACTATTTGATACCTGGTGTTCCCAAACCATTGCTTCCCCCTCTGACCATTTGTGACTCGTATTATGAGTTGTCAACGTTGACCACACACAGCGAATTTGTTTGGTCACATGAAGTACATATGCCTAATATGGTCGGTCATTGTGCATGGTAGCCACACCGTGCTACTACTGATTGACGGTCATTCTACTTGGTAGTTGAGAACCAATCTTCCCATAGCATTGTTTCATCTCCTGACCATTTGTGACTCGTGTTATGGTTGGTCAATGTTGACCACCCATTTTGAAATTCTCTGGTCATGATGAGTGACATATGCCTAGTTTGGTTGTTTGGTGTGCATATTAGCCACACCGTGCCACTACGTATTGAAGTTCCTTGTCCTTTCTAGTCAGTACATAGGCTTCCCAAACCATTGTCTCTCCCTCTGACTATTTTTGACTCGTGTTATGAGTTGTCAATGTTGACCACACATAGTGGACTTATTCGGTCATAGTCAGTGACGTATGCATCCTTTGGTTGGTCACTGTGCACGCTAGCCATACCGTCCCACTGCTTGTTGAAGGTCTTTGTACTCGCTAGTTGATAACTAGTGTTCCCAACGCATTTTTTTCCCTTCTGACCATTTGTGACTCATGTTATACGTTTTCAACGTTGACCACATGAAGTGAAATTTGTTAGTCATGGTTAGTGACATATGCATACTTTTGTTGGTCACTGTGCATTGAAGCCACATTGTGCCACTACATATTGAAGGTATTTGTACTTGCTAGGCCACAACTAGTATTCACAAAGCATTATCTTCCACCCTGACCATTTGTGACTCGTGTTATGAGTTGTCAAAGTTTACCATACTTGGTGACATTATTTGGTCATGGTCAGTTACATATGCCTACTTTGGTTGGTCATCCTGCATGGTCTCCACACCGTGCCACAGCGTATTGAAGCCCCTTGTGCTTGCTATTTGATACTTGGTGTTCCCAAACCATTGTTTCCCCCTCTGACCATTTGTGACTCATATTATGAGTTGTCAACGTTGACCACACACAGCGGATTTCTTTGGTCAAAGGCAGTACATATGCCTACTTTGGTCGGTCATTGTGCATGGTAGCCACACCGNCACAAACCATTATCTTCCACCCTGACCATTTGTGACTCGTGTTATGAGTTGTCAAAGTTTACCATACTTGGTGACATTATTTGGTCATGGTCAGTTACATATGCCTACTTTGGTTGGTCATCCTGCATGGTCTCCACACCGTGCCACAGCGTATTGAAGCCCCTTGTGCTTGCTATTTGATACTTGGTGTTCCCAAACCATTGTTTCCCCCTCTGACCATTTGTGACTCATATTATGAGTTGTCAACGTTGAAAACACACAGCGGATTTCTTTTGTCAAAGGCAGTACATATGCCTACTTTTGTCGGTCATTGTGCATGGTAGCCACACCGTGCTACTACTGACTGAAGGTCATTGTACTTAGTAGTTGAGAACCGATATTCCCATATCATTGTTTCCTCTCCTGACCATTTGTGAGTCGTGTTATGGTTGGTCAACGTTGACCACCCATATTGAAATTCTCTGGTCATGATCAGTGATATATGCCTAGTTTGGTTGTTTGGTGTGCATATTACCCACACCGTGCCACTACGTATTGAAGTTCTTTGTCCTTTCTAGTCAATACATAGGCTTCCCAAACCATTGTCTCTCCCTCTGACCATTTTTGACTCGTGTTATGAGTTGTCAATGTTGACCACACGTAGTGGACTTATTCGGCCGTAGTCAGTGATGTATGCATCCTTGGACTGGTCACTGTGCACGCTAGCCATACCGTGCCACTGCTTGTTGAAGGTATTTGTACTTGCTAGTTGATAACTAGTGTGCCCGACCCATTGTTTTCCCCATATGACCATTTGTGACTCTTGTTATGCGTTTTCAACGTTGACCACATGAAGTGAAATTTGATGGTCATGGTTAGTGACATATGCATAATTTGGTTGGTCACTGTGCATTGAAGCCACGCTGTGCCACTACATATTGAAAGTATTTGTACTTGCTAGTCAATAACTAGTATTCACAAATCATTTTCTTCCACCCTGACTATTTGTGACTCGTGTTATGAGTTGTCAAAGTTTACCACACTTGGTGACATTATTTGGTCATGGTCAGTGACATATGCCTACTTTGGTTGGTCATCCTGCATGGTCTCCACACCGTGCCACATCGTATTGAAGCCCCTTGTGCTTGTTATTTGATACCTGGTGTTCCTAAACCATTGTTTCCCCCTCTGACCATTTGTGACTGGTAGTATGAGCTGTCAACGTTGACCACACACAGCGGATTTCTTTGGTCAAAGGTAGTACATATTCCTACTTTGGTCGGTCATTGTGCATGGTAGCCACACCGTGCTACTACTGACTGACGGACGTTGTACTTTGTAGTTGAGAACTAATATTCCCATAGCATTGTTTTCTCTGCTGACCGTTTGTGACTCGTGTCATGGTTGGTCAATGTTGACCACCCATATTGAAATTCTCCGGTCATGATCAGTGACATATGCCTAGTTTGGTTGTTTGGTGTGCATATTAGCTACACCGGCCCACTACGTATTGACGTGCTTTGTCCATTATAGTCAATACATAGGCTTCCTAAACCATTGTCTCTCCCTCTGACCATTTGTGACTCGTGTTATGAGTTGTCAATGTTGAGCACACATAGTGGAATTATTCGGTCGTAGTAAGTGACGTATGCATCCTTGGAGTGGTCACTGTGCACGCTAGCCATACCGTGGCACTGCTTGTTCAAGGTCTTTGTACTTGCTAGTTGATAACTAGTGTTCCCGACCCATTGTTTTCCCCTCTGACCATTTGTGACTCGTGTTATGCGTTTTCAACGTTGACCACATGAAGTGAAACTTGTTGGTCATGGTTAGTGACATATGCATAATTTGGTTGGTCACTGTGCATTGAAGCCACACTGTGCCACAAAATGTTGAAGGTATTTGTACTTGCTAGTCAAGACCTAGTATTCACAAACCATTATCTTCCACCCTGACCATTTGTGACTCGTGTTTTGAGTTGTCAAAGTTTACCACACTTAGTGACATTATTTGGTCATGGTCAGTGACATATGCCTAGTTTGGTTGTTTGGTGTGCATATTACCCACACCGTGCCACTACGTATTGAAGTTCTTTGTCCTTTCTAGCCAATACATAGGCTTCCCAAACCATTGTCTCTCCCTCTGACGATTTGTGACTCGTGTTATGGTTGGTCAACGTTGACCACCCATATTGAAATTCTGTGGTCATGATCAGTGACATATGCCTAGTTTGGTTGTTTGGTGTGCATATTACCCACACCGTGCCACTACGTATTGAAGTTCTTTGTCCTTTCTAGCCAATACATAGGCTTCCCAAACCATTGTCTCTCCCTCTGACGATTTGTGACTCGTGTTATGAGTTGTCGAAGTTTACCACACTTAGTGTCATTATTTGCTCATGGTCAGTGACATATGCCTACTTTGGTTGGTCATCGTGCATGGTCTCCACACCGTGCCACATCGTATTGAAGCCCCTTGTGCTTGCTATTTGATACCTGGTGTTCCCAAACCATTGTTTCCCCCCTCTGACCATTTGTGACTGGTATTATGAGTTGTCAACGTTGACCACACATAGCGGACTCCTTTGGTCAAAGGTAGTACATATGCCTAATTTGGTAGGTCATTGTGCATGGTAGCCACACTGTGCTATTACTTACTGACGGTCGTTGTACTTGGTAGTTGAGAACCGATTCCCCATAGCATTGATTTCTCTGCTGGCCGTTTGTGACTCATGTTATGGTTCGTCAATGGTGACCACCCATATTGAAAATCTCCGGTCATGATCAGTGACATATGCCTAGTTTAGTTGTTTGGTGTGCATATTAGTCACACCGTGCCACTACATATTGAAGTTCTTTGTCCTTTCTAGTCAATACATTGGCTTGCCAAACCATTGTCTCTCCCTCTGACCATTTGTGACTCGTATTATGAGTTGTCAATGTTGACCACACATAGTGGACTTATTCGGTCGTAGTCAGTGACGTATGCATCCTTTGGTTGGTCACTGTGCACGCTAGCCATACCGTGCCACTTCTTGTTGAAGGTCTTTGTACTTGCTAGTTGATAACTAGTGTTCCCAACCCATTGTTCTCCCCTTTGACCATTTGTGACTCGTGTTATGTGTTTTCAACGTTGACCACATGAAGTGAAATTTGTTGGTCATGGTTAGTGACATATGCATACTTTGGTTGGTCACTGTGCATTGAAGCCACATTGTGCCACTACATATTGAAGGTGTTTGTACTTGCTAGTCGATAACTAGTATTCACAAACCATTGTCTTCCACCCTGACCATTTGTGACTCGTGTTATGAGTTGTGAAAGTTTACCACACTTAGTGGCATTATTTGGTCATGGTTTGTGACATATGCCTACTTTGGTTGGTCATCGTGCATGGTCTCCACACCGTGCAACAACATATTGAAGCCCCTTGTGCTTGCTATTTGATACCTGGTGTTCCCAAACCATTTCTTCCCCCTCTGACCATTTGTGACTCGTATTATTAGTTGTCAACGTTGACCACACACAGCGGATTTCTTTGGTCAAAGGCAGTACATATGCCTACTTTGGTCGGTCATTGTGCATGGTAGCCACACCGTGCTACTACTGATTGACGGTCATTGTACTTGGTAGTTGAGAACCAATATTCCCATAGCATTGTTTCATCTCCTGACCGTTTGTGACTCGTGTTATGGTTGGTCAATGTTGACCACCCATATTGAAATTCTCTGGTCATGACGAGTGACATATGCCTAGTTTGGTTGTTTGGTGTGCATATTAGCCACACCGTGCCACTACGTATTGAAGTTCCTTGTCCTTTCTAATCAATACATAGGCTTCCCAAATCATTGTCTCTCCCTCTGACTATTTGTGACTCGTGTTATGAGTTGTCAATGTTGACCACACATAGTGGACTCATTCGGTCGTAGTCAGTGACGTATGCATCCTTTGGTTGGTCACTGTGCACGCTAGCCATACCGTGCCAATGCTTGTTGAATGTCTTTGTACTTGCTAGCTGATAACTAGTGTTCCCAACGCATTGTTTTCCCCTCTGACCATTTGTGACTCATGTTATACGTTTTCAACGTTGACCACATGAAGTGAAATTTGTTAGTCATGGTTAGTGACATATGCATACTTTTGTTGGTCACTGTGCATTGAAGCCACATTGTGCCACTACATATTGAAGGTATTTGTACTTGCTAGTCGATAACTAGTATTCACAAACCATTATCTTCCACCCTGACCATTTTTGACTCGTGTTATGAGTTGTCAAAGTTTACCATACTTGGTGACATTCTTTGGTCATGGTCAGTGACATATGCCTAGTTTGGTTGTTTGGTGTGCATATTAGCCACACCGTGCCACTACGTATTGAAGTCCTTTGTCCTTTCTAGTCAATACATAGGCTTCCCAAACCATTGTTTCCCCCCTCTGACCATTTGTGACTCGTGTTATGAGTTGTCAAAGTTTACCATACTTGGTGACATTCTTTGGTCATGGTCAGTGACATATGCCTAGTTTGGTTGTTTGGTGTGCATATTAGCCACACCGTGCCACTACGTATTGAAGTCCTTTGTCCTTTCTAGTCAATACATAGGCTTCCCAAACCATTGTTTCCCCCCTCTGACCATTTGTGACTCGTGTTATGAGTTGTCAAAGTTTACCATACTTGGTGACATTCTTTGGTCATGGTCAGTGACATATGCCTACTTTGGTTGGTCATCGTGCATGGTCTCCACACCGTGCCACAGCGTATTGAAGCCCCTTGTGCTTGCTATTTTATACTTGGTGTTCCCAAACCATTGTTTCCCCCTCAGACCATTTGTGACTCATATTATTAGTTGTCAACGTTGACCACACACAGCGGATTTCTTTGGTCAAAGGTAGTACATATGCATACTTTTGTCGGTCATTGTGCATGGTAGCCACACCGTGCGACTACTGACTAAAGGTCGTTGTGCTTGGTAGTTGAGAACCGATATTCCCATAGCATTGTTTCCTCTCCTACCCATTTTTGAGTCGTGTTATGGTTGGTCAACGTTGAGCACCCATATTGAAATTCTCTGGTCATGGTCAGTGATATATGCCTATTTTGGTTGTTTGGTGTGCATATTAGCCACACCGTGCCACTACGTATTGAAGTCCTTTGTCCTTTCTAGTCAATACATAGGCTTCCCAAACCATTGTCTCTCCCTCTGACCATTTTTTACTCGTGTTATGAGTTGTCAATGTTGACCACACATAGTGGACTTATTCGGCCGTAGTCAGTGACGTATGCATTCTTGGACTGGTCACTGTGCACGCTAGCCATACCGTGCCACTGCTTGTTGAAGGTATTTGTACTTTATAGTTGATAACTAGTGTGCCGAACCCATTGTTTTCCCCTATGACCATTTGTGACTCCTGTTATGCGTTTTCAACGTTGACCACATGAATTGAAATTTGATGGTCATGGTTAGTGACATATGCATAATTTGGTTGGTCACTGTGCATTGAAGCCACGCTGTGCCACTACATATTGAAGGTATTTGTACTTGCTAGTCGATAACTAGTATTCACAAATCATTTTCTTCCACCCTGAATATTTGTGACTCGTGTTATGAGTTGTCAAAGTTTACCACACTTGGTGACATTATTTGGTCATGGTCAGTGACATATGCCTACTTTGGTTGGTCATCGTGCATGGTCTCCACACCGTGCCACATCGTATTAAAGCCCCTTGTGCTTGCTATTTGATACCTGGTGTTCCCAAACCATTGTTTCCCCCTCTGACCATTTGTGACTGGTAGTATGAGCTGTCAACGTTGACCACACACAGCGGATTTCTTTGGTCAAAGGTAGTACATATTCCTACTTTGGTCGGTCATTGTGCATGGTAGCCACACCGTGCTACTACTGACTGATGGTCGTTGTACTTTGTAGTTGAGAACCAATATTCCCATAGCATTGTTTTCTCTGCTGACCGTGTGTGACTCGTGTCATGGTTGGTCAATGTTGACCACCCATATTGAAATTATCCTGTCATGATCAGTGACATATGCCTAGTTTGGTTGTTTGGTGTGCATATTAGCTACACCGGGCCACTACGTATTGACGTGCTTTGTCCTTTCTAGTCAATACATAGGCTTCCTAAACCAGTGTCTCTCCCTCTGACCATTTGTGACTCGTGTTATGAGTTGTCAATGTTGAGCACACATAGTGGACTTATTCGGTCGTAGTCAGTGACGTATGCATCCTTGGACTGGTCACTGTGCACGCTATCCATACCGTGCCACTGCTTGTTGAATGTATTTGTACTTGCTAGTTGATAACTAGTGTGCCCAACCCATTGTTTTCCCCTATGACCATTTGTGACTCCTGTTATGCGTTTTCAACGTTGACCACATGAAGTGAAATTTGATGGTCATGGTTAGGGACATATGCATAATTTGGTTGGTCACTGTGCATTGAAGCCACGCTGTGCCACTACATATTGAAGGTATTTGTACTTGCTAGTCGATAACTAGTATTCACAAATCATTTTCTTCCACCCTGAATATTTGTGACTCGTGTTATTAGTTGTCAAAGTTTACCACACTTGGTGACATTATTTGGTCATGGTCAGTGACATATGCCTACTTTGGCTGGTCATCGTGCATGGTCTCCACACCGTGCCACATCGTATTGAAGCCCCTTGTGCTTGCTATTTGATACCTGGTGTTCCCAAACCATTGTTTCCCCCTCTGACCATTTGTGACTGGTAGTATGAGCTGTCAACGTTGACCACACACAGCGGATTTCTTTGGTCAAAGGTAGTACATATTTCTACTTTGGTCGGTCATTGTGCATGGTAGCCACACCGTGCTACTACTGACTGACGGTCGTTGTACTTTGTAGTTGAGAACCAATATTCCCAAAGCATTGTTTTCTCTACTGACTGTGTGTGACTCGTGTCATGGTTGGTCAATCTTGACCACCCATATTAAAATTATCCGGTCATGATCAGTGACATATGCCTAGTTTGGTTGTTTGGTGTGCATATTAGCTACACCGGGCCACTACGTATTGACGTGCTTTGTCCTTTCTAGTCAATACATAGGCTTCCTAAACCATTGTCTCTCCCTCTGACCATTTGTGACTTGTGTTCTGAGATGTCAATGTTGAGCACACATAGTGGACTTATTCGGTTGTAGTCAGTGACGTATGCATCCTTGGACTGGTCACTGTGCACGCTAGCCATACCGTGCCACTGCTTGTTCAAGGTCTTTGTTTTTGCTAGTTGATAACTAGTGTTCCCGACCCATTGTTTTCCCCTCTGACCATTTGTGACTCGTGGTATGCGTTTTCAACGTTGACCACTTGAAGTGAAACTTGTTGGTCATGGTTAGTGACATATGCATAATTTGGTTGGTCATTGTGCATTGAAGCCACACTGTGCCACTAAATGTTGAAGGTATTTGTACTTGCTAGTCGAGACCTAGTATTCACAAACCATTATCTTCCACCCTGACCATTTGTGACTCGTGTTATGCGTTGTCAAAGTTTACCACACTTAGTGACATTATTTGGTCATGGTTTGTGACATATGCCTACTTTGGTTGGTCATGGTGCATGGTCTCCACACCGTCCCACATCGTAATGAAGCCCCTTGTGCTTGCTATTTGATACCTGGTGTTCCCAAACCATTGTTTCCCCCTCTGACCATTTGTGACTGGTATTATGAGTTGTCAACGTTGACCACACATAGCGGATTCCTTTGGTCAAAGGTAGTACATATGCCTACTTTGGTAGGTCATTGTGCATGGTAGCCACACTGTGCTATTACTGACTGACGGTCGTTGTACTTGGTAGTTGAGAACCGATTCCCCATAGCATTGTTTTCTCTGCTGGCCGTTTGTGACTCGTGTTATGGTTGGTCAATGGTGACCACCCATATTGAAATTCTCCGGTCATGATCAGTGACATATGCCTAGTTTGGTTGTTTGGTGTGCATATTAGCCCCACTGTGCCACTACGTATTGAAGTTCTTTGTCCTTCCTAGTCAATACATTGGCTTGCCAAACCATTGTCTCTCCCTCTGACCATTTGTGACTCGTGTTATGAGTTGTCAATGTTGACCACACATAGTGGACTTATTCGGTCGTAGTCAGTGACGTATGCATCCTTTGGTTGGTCACTGTGCACGCTAGCCATACCGTGCCACTGCTTGTTGAAGGTCTTTGTACTTGCTAGTTGATAACTAGTGTTCCCAACCCATTGTTTTCCCCTCTGACCATTTGTGACTCGTGTTATGTGTTTTCAACGTTGACCACATGAAGTGAAATTTGTTGGTCATGGTTAGTGACATATGCATACTTTGGTTGGTCACTGTGCATTGAAGCCACATTGTGCCACTACATATTGAAGGTTTTTGTACTTGCTAGTCGATAACTAGTATTCACAAACCATTGTCTTCCACCCTGACCATTTGTGACTCGTGTTATGAGTTGTCAAAGTTTACCACACTTCGTGGCATTATTTTGTCATGGTTTATGACATATGCCTACTTTGGTTGGTCATCGTGCATGGTCTCCACTCCGTGCCACAACGTACTGAAGCCCATTGTGCTTGCTATTTGATACCTGGTGTTCCCAAACCATTGCTTCCCCCGCTGACCATTTGTGACTCGTATTATGAGTTGTCAACGTTGAGCACACACAGCGGATTTCTTTGCTCAAAGGCAGTATATATGCATACTTTGGTCGGTCATTGTGCATGGTAGCCACATCGTGCTACTACTCATTGACGGTCGTTGTACTTGGTAGTTGAGAACCAATATTCCCATAGCATTGTTTCCTCTCCTGACCATTTGTGACTTGTGTTATGGTTGGTCAATGTTGACCACCCATATTGAAATTCTCTGGTCATGATCAGTGACATATGCCTAGTTTGGTTGTTTGGTGTGCATATTAGCCACATCGTGCCACTACGTATTGAAGTTCTTTGTCCTTTCTAGTCAATACATAGGTTTTCCAAACCATTGTCTCTCCCTCTGACCATTTGTGACTCGTGTTATGAGTTGTCAATGTTGACCACACATAGTGGACTTATTCGGTCGTAGTCAGTGACGTATGCATCCTTTGGTTGGTCACTGTGCACACTAGCCATACCGTGCCACTGCTTGTTGAAGGTCTTTGTACTTGCTAGTTGATAACTAGTGTTCCCAACCCATTGTTTTCCCCTCTGACCATTTGTGACTCGTGTTGTGCGTTTTCAACGTTGACCACATGAAGTGAAATTTGTTGGTCATGGTTAGTGACATATGCATAGTTTGGTTGGTCACTGTGCATTGAAGCCACACCGTGCCACTACATATTGAAGGTACTTGTACTTGCTAGTCGATAACTAGTATTCACAAACCATTATCTTCCACCCTGACCATTTGTGACTCGTGTTATGAGTTGTCAAAGTTTACCACACTTAGTGACATTACTTGGTCATGGTCAATGACATATGCCTACTTTGGTTGGTCATCGTGCATGGTCTCCACACCCTGCCACAACGTATTGAAGCCCCTTGTGCTTGCTATTTGATACCTGGTGTTCCCAAACCATTGCTTCCCCCTCCGACCATTTGCGACTCGTATTATGAGTTGTCAACGTTGCCCACACACAACGGATTTCTTTGCTCAAAGGCAGTATATATGCCTACTTTGGTCGTTCATTATGCATGGTAGCCACACCGTGCTACTACTGATTGACGGTCATTGTACTTGGTAGTTGAGAACCAATATTCCCATAGCATTGTTTCCTCTCCTGACCGTTTGTGGCTCGTGTTATGGTTGGTCAATGTTGACCACCCATATTGAAAGTCTCTGGTAATGATCAGTGACATATGCCTAGTTTGGTTGTTTCGTGTGCATATTAGCCACACCGTGCCACTACATATTGAAGTTCTTTGCTCTTTATAGTAAATACACAGGCTTCCCAACCCATTGTCTCTCCCTTTGACCATTTGTGACTCGTGTTATGAGTTGTCAATGTTGATCACACATAGTGGACTTATTCGGTCGTAGTCAGTGACGTATGCATCCTTTGGTTGGTCACTGTGCACTTTAGCCATACTATGCCACTGCTTGTTGAAGGTCTTTGTACTTTCTAGTTGATAACCAATGTTCCCAACTCATTGTTTTCCCCTTTGATCATTTGTGACTCGTGTTATGCGTTTTCAACGTTGACCACATGAAGTGAAATTTGTTGGTCATGGTTAGTGACATCTGCATACATTGGTTGGTCACTGTGCATTGAACCCACATTGTGCCAGTACATATTGAAGGTATTTGTACTTGCTAGTCGATAACTAGTATTCACTAACCATTACCTTCCACCCTGACCATTTGTGACTCGTGTTATGAGTTGTCAAAGTTTACCACACTTGGTGACATTATTTGGTCATGGTCAGTGACATATGCCTACTTTGGTTGGTCATCGTGCATGGTCTCCACACCGTGCCACAGCGTATTGATGCCCCTTGTGCTTGCTATTTGATGATTGGTGTTCCCAAACCATTGTTTCCCCATCTGACCATTTGTGACTCGTATTATGAGTTGTCAACATTGACCACACAAAACGGATTTCTTTGGTCAAAGGCAGTACATATGCCTAGTTTGGTCTGTCATTGTGCATGGTAGCCACACCGTGCTACTACTGACTGAATGTCATTGTACTTGGTAGTTGAGAACCAACATTCCCATAGCATTGTTTCCTCTCCTGACTGTTTGTGACTCGTGTTATGGTTGGTCAACGTTGACCACCCTTATTGAAATTTTATGGTCATTATCAGTGACATATGCCTTGTTTGGCTGTTTGGTGTGCATATTAGCCACACCGTGCCACTACATATTGAAGTTCTTTGTCATTTATAGTCAATACATAGGCTTCCCAAACCATTGTCTATCCCTCTGGCCATTTGTGACTCGTGTTATGAGTTGTCAATGTTGACCACACATAGTGGAATTATTCATTCGTAGTCAGTGACGTATGCATCCTTTGGTTGGTCACTGTGCACGATAGCCATACCGTGCCACTGCTTGTTGAAGGTCTTTGTACTTTCTAGTTGATAACCAGTGTTCCCAACCAATTGTTTTCCCCTCTGACCATTTGTGACTCGTATTATGCAATTTCAACATTGAGCACATGAAGTGAATTTTGTTGTTCATGATTAGTGACATATGCATACTTTGGTTGGTCACTGTGCATTGAAGCCACATTGTGCCACTACATATTGAAGGTTCTTGTACTTTCTAGTCAATAACTAGTATTCACAAAACATTATCTTCCACCCTGACCATTTGTGACTCGTGTTATGAGTTGTCAAAGTTTACCACACTCAGTGGTATTATTTGGTCATGGTTTGTGACATATGCCTACTTTGGTTGGTCGTCGTGCATGGTCTCCACACCGTGCAACAACGTATTGAAGCCCCTTGTGCTTGCTATTTGATACCTGGTGTTCCCAAACCATTGCTTCCCCCGCTGACCATTCGTGACTCGTATTATGAGTTGTTAACGTTGACCACACACAGCGGATTTCTTTGGTCAAAGGTAGTACATATGCCTACTTTGGTCGGTCATTGTGCATGGTAGCCACACCGTGCTACTACTGACTGACGGTCGTTGTACTTGGTAGTTGAGAACCGATTGCCCATAGCATTGTTTTCTCTACTGGCCGTTTGTGACTCGTGTTATGGTTGGTCAATGGTGACCACCCATATTGAAATTCTCCGGTCATGATCAGTGACATATGCCTAGTTTGGTTGTTTGGTGTGCATATTAGCCACACCGTGCCACTCCGTATTGAAGTTCTTTGTCCTTTCTAGTCAATACATTGGCTTCCCAAACCATTGTCTCTCCCTCTGACCATTTGTGACTCGTGTTATGAGTTGTCAACGTTGACCACACATAGTGGACTTATTCGGTCGTAGTCAGTGACGTATGCATCCTTTGGTTGGTCACTGTGCACGCTAGCCATACCGTGCCACTGCTTGTTGAAGGTATTTGTACTTGCTAGTTGATAACTAGTGTTCCCAACCCATTGTTTTCCCCTCTGACCATTTGTGACTCGTGTTATGCGTTTTCAACGTTGACCACATGAAGTGAAATTTGTTGGTCATGGTTAGTGACATATGCATACTTTGGTTGGTCACTGTGCATTGAAGGCACATTGTGCCACTACATATTGAAGGTGTTTGAACTTTCTAGTCAATAACTGGTATTCACGAAACATTCTCTTCCACCCTGACCATTTGTGACTCGTGTTATGAGCTGTCAAAGTTTACCACACTTAGTGGCATTATTTGGTCATGGTTTGTGACATATGCCTACTTTGGTTGGTTTTCGTGCATGGTCTCCACACCGTGCCAAAACGTATTGAAGCCCCTTGTGCTTCCTATTTGATACCTGGTGTTCCCAAACCATTGCTTCCCCCGCTGACCATTTGTGACTCGTATTATGAGTTGTCAACGTTGACCACACACAGCGGATTTCTTTGCTCAAAGGCAGTATATATGCATACTTTGGTCGGTCATTGTGCATAGTAGCCACACCGTGCTACTACTGATTGACGGTCGTTGTACTTGGTAGTTGAGAACCAATATTCCCATAGCATTGTTTCTTCTCCTGACCGTTTGTGACTCGTGTTATGGTTGGTCAATGCTGACCACCCATATTGAAAGTCTCTGGTCATGATCAGTGACATATGCCTAGTTTGCTTGTTTGCTGTGCATATTAGCCACACCGTGCCACTACGTATTGAAGTTCTTTGTCCTTTCTAGTCAATACATAGGCTTCCCAAAACATTGTCTCTCCCTCTGACCACTTGTGACTCGTGTTATGAGTTGTCAATGTTGACCACACATAGTGGACTTATTTGGTCGTAGTCAGTGACGTATGCATCCTTTGGTTGGTCACTGTGCACGCTAGCCATACCGTGCCACTGCTTGTTGAAGGTCTTTGTACTTGCTTGTTGATAACTAGTGCTCCCAACGCATTGTTTTCCCCTCTGACCATTTGTGACTCGTGTTATGAGTTGTCAANTACTTTGGTCGGTCATTGTGCATGGTAGCCACACCGTGCTACTACTGATTGACGGTCGTTGTACTTGGTAGTTGAGAACCAATATTCCCATAGCATTGTTTCCTCTCCTGACCGTTTGTGACTCGTGTTATGGTTGGTCAATGTTGACCACCCATATTGAAATTCTCTGGTCATGATCAGTGACATATGCCTAGTTTGCTTGTTTGGTGTGCATATTAGCCACACCGTGCCACTACGTATTGAAGTTCTTTGTCCTTTCTAGTCAATACATAGGCTTCCCAAACCATTGTCTCTCCCTCTGACCATTTGTGACTCGTGTTATGAGTTTTCAACGTTGACCACATGAAGTGAGATTTGTTGGTAATGGTTAGTGACATATGCATGCTTTGGTTGGTCACTGTGCATTGAAGCCACATTGTGCCACTACATATTGAAGGTATTTGTACTTGCTAGTCGATAACTAGTATTCACAAACCATTATCTTCCACCCTGACCATTTGTGACTCGTGTTATGAGTTGTCAAAGTTTACCACACTTGGTGACATTATTTGGTTATGGTCAGTGACATATGCCTACTTCGGTTGGTCATCGTGCATGGTCTCCACACCGTGCCACAGCGTATTGAAGCCCCTTGTGCTTGCGATTTGATACTTGGTATTCCCAAACCATTGTTTCCCCCTCTCACCATTTGTGACTCGTATTATGGGTTGTCAACGTTGACCACACACAGCGGATTTCTTTGGTCAAAGGCAGTACATATGCCTAGTTTGGTCGGTCATTGTGCATGGTAGCCACACCATGCTACTACTGACTGAAGGTAGTTGTACTTGGCAGTTGAGAACCGATATTCCCATAGCATTGTTTCCTCTCCTGACCGTTTGTGACTCGTGTTATGGTTGGTCAACGTTGACCACCCTCATTGAAATTCTCTGGTCATGATCAGTGACATATGCCTAGTTTGGTTGTTTGGTGTGCATATTAGCCACACCGTGCCACTACGTATTGAAGTTCTTTGTCCTTTCTAGTCAATACATAGGCTTCCCAAACCATTGTCTCTCCCTCTGANCTGACCATTTGTGACTCGTGTTATGAGTTGTCAATGTTGACCACACATAGTGGACTTATTCGGTCGTAGTCAGTGACGTATGCATCCTTTGGTTGGTCACTGTGCACGCTAGCCATACCGTGCCACTGCTTGTTGAAGGTCTTTGTACTTGCTAGTTGATAACTAGTGTTCCTAACACATTGTTTTCCCCTCTGACCATTTGTGACTCGTGTTATGCGTTTTCAACGTTGACCACATGAAGTGAAATTTCTTGGTCATGGTTAGTGACATCTGCAAACTTTGGTTGGTCACTGTGCATTGAAGCCACATTGTGCCACTACATATTGAAGGTGTTTGTACTTCCTAGTCGATAACTAGTATTCACAAACCATTATCTTCCACCCTGATCATTTGTGACTCGTGTTATGAGTTGTCAAATTTTACCACACTTGGTGACATAAGGAGCGCCAACGCCTTTTTGTTGCGCTTCTTGTATGCCTCCTTCACCTCAGCCGTTGCAGTCTCTGGCCGAGCAGTCTAATCACCTTCTACAAGCTCAAGAAGTCCCTTGTCGTCGAGGAAGACCTCAAACTGCCACCTCCACAAGGCGAAGCCTGTCCCATCAAACTTAAGGCCAGCGCGGCTGCTCTCTTGCTCGCTGGTTGCCATGTCTTGCTGTTGGAAGCGTGAAATCAGGCTGGCTTTGAACCCCTTAGAGGCGTGGGCCCATAACCCTTTGTTTGCCTGAGGGTGAGTGTGCACCGTGGAGGGTCCCTAGCAATGGCTGGTTCACACCACCAACTGTTTATGGAGAGACTAAAACTGTGGAGGCAACTCGTTCCAAGGATGGCAGAAAACTAGTCAGAGAGTGTGGCAAAAGTTTTGGCCTCAATTGACTGGGAGTGAACACTTGATCAAGTCTCACAAGCAGTGGCATTTTATAGCCACTGATCTAAGCTTTCCAGAACACCAAAGCATGCCAGATTTGAAGCTTCCTAGCAGATTCTATGGCTTCTAGAGTGGCCTTTGGTATGCTGTCCTTTTCCCACCTAGGAAGGCATCCCTTCCCTCCTCTAGAAGCTTCTGCCCCTTCCTAGGTTCCTCAGCTTATTTCTAGTAGGAGGGAAGGTGTACAGGAGACCAAGACACCTCTAGATGCCTTGTAGGACAAGTCACCCCTTCTAGAAGGTGTGCCACCTTACTGGACCCTCACCTAACCTTCTATAAACTTAAAGAGGAAATCTAGAGGTTGAGCTAGCTTCCTGGCATCTATTTTCCACCTCCCTTAAGGCAGGGCAGAATTTCATCTTGTGGGACTTGAACCCGGGCCCCTGCCTCTATAGGTGAACACCATTAACCACTAAGCCACCTTGGCTTGTCTTTTTGGTGTTCCTTTTTGAAGTCACTCCTGCCATGGTGAGGAGCATTACTCCAACATTGTTTCCCCCTCTGACCATTTGTGACTCATATTATCAGTTGTCAATGTTGACCAAACACAGCGGATTTCTTTGGTCAAAGGCAGTACATATGCCAAGTTTGGTCAGTCACTGCGCATGGTAGCCACACCGTGCTACTACTGACTGAAGGTCGTTGTACTTGGTAGTTGATAACTGATATTCCCATAGCATTGTTTCCTCCCCTGACCGTTTGTGACTCGTGTTATGTTTGGTCAACGTTGACCACCCATATTGAAACTCTCTGGTCATGATCGGTGACATATGCCTAGTTTGGTTATTTGGTGTGCACATAAGCCACACCATGCAACTACGTATTGAAGTTCTTTGTCCTTCCTAGTCAATACATATGATTCCCAAACCATTGTCTCTCCCTCTGATCATTTGTGACTCGTGCTATGAGTTGTCAATGTTGACCATACATAGTGGACTTATTCGGTCGTAGTCAGTGATGTATGCATCCTTTGGTTGGTCACTGTGCACGCTAGCCATACCGTGCCACTGCTTGTTGAAGGTCCATGTACTTGCTAGTTGATAACTAGTGTTCCCATGACATTGTTTTCCCCTCTGACCATTTGTGACTCGTGTGATGCGTTTTCAACGTTGACCACATGAAGTGAAATTTGTTGGTCATGGTTAGTGACATCTGCATACTTTGGTTGGTCACTGTGTATTGAAGCCACATTGTGCCACTACATATTGAAGGTATTTGTACTTGCTAGTCGATAACTAGTATTCACAAACCATTATCTTTCACCCTGATCATTTGTGACTTGTGTTATGAGTTGTCAAAGTTTACCACACTTGGTGACATTATTTGGTCATGGTCAGTGACATATGCCTACTTTGGTTGGTCATCGTGCATGGTCTCTACACCGTGTCACAGCGTATTGATGCCCCTTGTGCTTGCTATTTGATACTTGGTGTTCCCAACCCATTGTTTCCCCCTCTGACCATTTGTGACTCGTATTATGAGTTGTCAACGTTGACCACGCACAGCGGATTTCTTTCGTCAAAGGCAGTACATATGCCAAGTTTGGTCGGTCATTGCGCATGGTAGCCACACCGTGCTACTACAGACTGAAGTCCGTTGTACTTGGTAGTTGAGAACCGATATTCCCATAGCATTGTTTCCTCTCCTGACTGTTTGTGACTCGTGTTATGGTTGGCCAACGTTGACCACCCATATTTAAATTCTTTGGTCATGATCGGTGACATATGCCTAGTTTGGTTGTTTGGTGTGCATATTAGCCACACCGTGCCACTACGTATTGAAGTTCTTTGTCTTTTCTCGTCAATACACAGGCTTCCCAAACCATTGTCTTTCCCTCTGACCATGTGTGATTCATGTTATGAGTTGTCAATGTTGACCACACATAGTGGACTTATTCGGTCGTAGTCAGTGACGTATGCATCATTTGGTTGGTCACTGTGCACGCTAGCCATACTGTGCCACTGCTTGTTGAAGGTCTTTGTACTTGCTAGTTGATAACTAGTGTTCCCAACACATTGTTTTCCCCTCTGACCATTTGTGACTCGTGTTATGCGTTTTCAACGTTGACCACATGAAGTGAAATTTGTTGGTCATGGTT
>SZWC01001783.1:28789-39295 GCA_023375785.1 Penium margaritaceum | reverse complement strand
GTGACATTATTTGGTCATGGTCAGTGACATATGCCTACTTTGGTTGGTCATCGTGCATGGTCTCCACACCGTGCCACATCGTATTGAAGCCCCTTGTGCTTGCTATTTGATACCTGGTGTTCCCAAACCATTGTTTCCCCCTCTGACCAGCTGTGACTGGTATTATGAGTTGTCAACGTTGACCACACACAGCGGATTTCTTTGGTCAAAGGTAGTACATATGCCTACTTTGGATGGTCATTGTGCATGGTAGCCACACCGTGCTACTACTGACTGACAGTCGTTGTACTTGGTAGTTGAGAACCGATATTCACATATCATTGTTTTCTTTGCTGACCGTTTGTGACTCGTGTTATGGTTGGTCAATGTTGACCACTCATATTGAAATTCTCTGGTCATGATTAGTTACATATGCCTAGTTTGGTTGTTTGGTGTGCATATTAGCCACACTGTGCCACTACGTATTGAGGTTCTTTGTCCTTTCTAGTCAATACATAGGCTTCCTTAACCATTGTCTCTCCCTCTGACCATTTGTGACTCGTGTTATGAGTTGTCAATGTTGACCACACATAGTGGACTTATTCGGTCGTACTCAATGACGTATGCATCCTTTGGTTGGTCACTGTGCACGCTAGCCATACCGTACCACTGCTTGTTGAAGTTCTTTGTACTTGCTAGTTGATAACTAGTGTTCCCAACACATTGTTTTCCCCTCTGACCACTTTTGACTCGTGTTATGCGTTTTGAACGTTGACCACATGAAGTGAAATTTGTTGGTCATGGTTAGTGACATCTGCATACTTTGGTTGGTCACCATGCATTGAAGCCACATTGTGCCACTACATATTGAAGGTATTTGTACTTGCTAGTCCATAACTAGTATTCACAAACCATTATCTTCCACCCAGACCATTTGTGACTCGTGTTATGAGTTGTCAAAGTTTACCACACTTGGTGACATTATTTGGTCATGGTCAGTGACATATGCCTTCTTTGGTTGGTCATCGTGCATGGTCTCCACACCGTGCCACAACGTATTGAAGCCCCTTGTGCTTGCTATTTGATACATGGTATTCCCAAACCATTGCTTCCCCCGCTGACCATTTGTGACTTGTATTATGAGTTGTCAACGTTGACCACACACAGCAGATTTCTTTGCTTTAAGGCAGTATATATGCATACTTTGGTCGATCATTGTGCATGGTAGCCACACCGTGCTACTACTGATTGACGGTCATTGTACTTGGTAGTTGAGAACCAATATTCCCATAGCATTGTTTCCTCTCCTGACCGTTTGTGACTCGTGTTATGGTTGGTCAATGTTGACCACCCATATTGAAATTCTCTGGTCATGATCAGTGACATATGCCTTGTTTGCTTGTTTGGTGTGCACACTAGCCACACCGTGCCACTACGTATTGAAGTTCTTTGTCCTTTCTAGTCAATACATAGGCTTCCCAAACCATTGTCTCTCCCTATGACCATTTGTGACTCGTGTTATGAGTTGTCAATGTTGACCACACATAGTGGACTTATTTGGTCGTAGTTAGTGACGTATGCATCATTTGGTTGGTCACTGTGCACGCTAGCCATACTGTGCCACTGCTTGTTGAAGGTCTTTGTACTTGCTAGTTGATAACTAGTGTTACCAACTCATTGTTTTCCTCTCTGACCATTTGTGACTCGTGTTATGCGTTTTCAACGTTGACCACATGAAGTGAAATTTGTTGGTCATGGTTAGTGACATCTGCATACTTTGGTTGGTCACCATGCATTGAAGCCACATTGTGCCACTACATATTGAAGTTATTTGTACTTCCTAGTCCATAACTAGTATTCACAAACCATTATCTTCCACCCTGACCATTTGTGACTCGTGTTATGAGTTGTCAAAGTTTACCACACTTGGTGACATTATTTGGTCATGGTCAGTGACATATGCCTACTTTGGTTGGTCATCGTGCATGGTCACCACACCGTTCCACATCGTATTGAAGCCCCTTGTGCTTGCTATTTGATACCTGGTGTTCCCAAACCATTCTTTCCCCCTCTGACCATTTGTGACTGGTATTATGAGTTGTGAACGTTGGCCACACATAGCGGATTTTTTTGGTCAAAGGTAGTACATACGCCTACATTGGTAGGTCATTGTGCATGGTAGCCACACCGTGCTACTGCTGGCTGACGGTCGTTGTACTTGGTAGTTGAGAACCGATTCCCCATAGCATTGTTTTCTATGCTGGCCGTTTGTGACTCGTGTTATGGTTGGTCAATGGTGACCACCCATATTGAAATTCTCCGGTCATGATCTGTGACATATGCCTAGTTTGGTTGTTTGGTGTGCATGTTAGCCACACCGTGCCACTACGTATTGAAGTTCTTTGTCCTTTCTAGTCAATACATTGGCTTCCCGAACCATTGTCTCTCCCTCTGACCATTTGTGACTCGTGTTATGAGTTGTCAATGTTGACCACACAGAGTGGACATATTTGGTCGTAGTCAGTGACGTATGCATCCTTTGGTTGGTCAATGTGCACGCTAGCCATACCGTGCCACTGCTTGTTGAAGGACTTTGTACTTGCTAGTTGATAACTAGTGTTCCCAACCCATTGTTTTCCCCTCTGACCATTTGTGACTCGTGTTATGCGTTTTCAACGTTGAGCACATGAAGTGAAATTTGTTGGTCATGGTTAGTGACATATGCATACTTTGGTTGGTCACTGTACATTCAAGCCACATTGTGCCACTACATATTGAAGGTGTTTGTACTTGCTAGTCGATAACTAGTATTCACAGACCATTATCTTCCACCCTGACCATTTGTGACTCATGTTATGAGTTGTCAAAGTTTACCACACTTAGTGGCATTATTTGGTCGTGGTTTGTGACATATGCCTACTTTGGTTGGTCATCATGCATGGTATCCACACCGTGCCACAACGTACTGAAGCCCCTTGTGCTTGCTATTTGATACCTGGTGTTCCCAAACCATTGCTTTCCCCGCTGACCATTTGTGACTCGTATTATGAGTTGTCAACGTTGACCACACACAGCGGATTTATTTGCTCAAAGGCAGTATATATGCATACTTTGGTCGATCATTGTGCATGGTAGCCACACCGTGCTACTACTGATTGACGTTCGTACTTGGTAGTTGAGAACCAATATTCCCATAGCATTGTTTCCTCTCCTGACCGTTTGTGACTCGTGTTATGGTTGGTCAATGTTGACCACCCATTTCGAAATTCTCTGGTCATGATCAGTGACATATGCCTAGTTTGCTTGTTTGGTGTGCATATTAGCCACACCGTGCTACTACGTATTGAAGTTCTTTGTCCTTTCTAGTCAATACATAGGCTTCCCAAACCATTGTCTCTCCCTCTGACCATTTGTGACTCATGTTATGAGTTGTCAATGTTGATCACACATAGTGGACTTATTCGGTCGTAGTCAGTGACGTATGCATCCTTTGGTTGGTCACTGTGCACGCTAGCCATACCGTGCCACTGCTTGTTGAAGGTCTTTGTACTTGCTAGTTTATAACTAGTGCTCCCAATGCATTGTTTTCCCCTCTGACCATTTGTGACTCGTGTTATGCGTTTTCAACGTTGACCACATGAAGTGAAATTTGTTGGTCATGGTTAGTGACATATGCATACCTTGGTTGGTCACTGTGCATTGAAGCCACATTGTGCCACTACATATTGAAGGTATTTGTACTTGCTAGTCGATAACTAGTATTCACAAACCATTATCTTCCACCCTGACGATTTGTGACTCCTGTTATGAGTTGTCAAAGTTTACCACACTTGGTGACATTATTTTGTCATGGTCAGTTACATATGCCTACTTTGGTTGGTCAGATGATGTTCTTGCCTACTAAAAGCTCCACCATCATCATAGTATGATGCCCCAAAACCCTCTCCAACATATTCCCATCACCCCTCCAACTCCCCTGTCCGGATGCATCCGCACTCACCCGCACCCACCCGGACCTGTTTTTCCACCAACTCCCAAACCAACCTACTCATGGCCCGAGACCAACTCACCACCATTACTCCATGATCACTCCTTGCATCATTCCTACACATGAAATGATGCTAGGAACATGTTCTAACCTTATTCTCCCACCCCCAACTCTGCCCGACCCGGACCACTCCCACACCGGACCACTCCGGAGACCAAGTATGGGAAGCCGTGAGTCACAAGCGGCCCCGTACCAACTCCAACACCCCCCCCATACCAAGACCTCCAACAGCATCTAAACATCCAAAAAACACTATTTGGATGACCCTCTCCCACTCCAATGCTTCAAATGTCTTGCTACGTGAGTTTCCGTGTCTCACTCCGGGAGTTAGCAAAAAACGCCAAAAAAGACGAAAATGACACGTTTTCGTCGCATCTATCTCCAAAGGGCCACACTTTGAGTTCGAATTTTTATAAATCATACCCTCCTGAGTGTCAAGGATGATCTCCTGTCCTCATCCTGGGATGTGCATGCTTAAAAATTCAGGTTTTGTCAGTTTGCACTCTCATTTTCGAGAGTTAGCCAAAAATCGGCCAAAAATGACAAAATCACCAATTTTGTCATTTTGCCACATTTTCTTCACCCTTTTGAATGCAATTCACAGAGAACATACCCTCCTGAGTGTCAAGGATGATATCCTGGCCTCAGCTTGGGATGTGCATGCCATTTTTGTGGGGTTGCAAAATTACCCCCCTCGGCCCCGGGTGCGAATTTTCGTCACTCGGAGGCACCTATGGAGCCATGGATCAGCCTCCGGTCATCTCCTCTTCATCAAATTCGGTCCTCGTGGCCAGTACAACTCCTCCAACAGGCCCACCGACTCTCATCTCCATCCTAATTCGGAGTTGGCCGACACTGGCCCCCAAAGACCCCCCCTTGCCAACCTGGCAAATCTGGCCAAAAAGGCATCTTCCGAGCACCACCAATCACTCCTCCAACATGATTGGCCCCTGAAACTCGGGCCACGGGGTTTCCACGTCCCAAACAGCATGCCCACCGATTTTTGTTGTCATCATGCAACCTGGTGCCGAGAACCACCTTCCCAAAGACCACTAATTGGAGCCTTCCTCACAAGACCCCTTGGTTGACCATCCAAGGGCCTACACTCGGCCAAATCAACTCATTTTTTGGCCAGAGACAATTCAGGACAAGAACAACACGACAAGACTTGCAAAACCGCGGCCCAAGACCCCAAGACACCGACTTTGGTCCCCAAGGGCCACAAAAAAAAAAAAAAGGTAGTTTTTTCCTTAGTTTCTTGGAGTACAAGGCCCCCACCCCTCACAGAGCTGTTTTTACGACCTATGACGGCTATGGGAGGCACATGACGGCTAGGAAAGCCCCTGGCAACAGCCAGGAGGCTTCCAAACCGACCTAGGAGGTCCATGGGGTCTAACCCATGGACCTCCTTGTCTTTTTTGCTTGCCTTTAGTGTTTGTCTCATCCTAGTGTCACCTAGTGCTACCCCCGCCCCCCCTAGACCCCAACTGCGGCCTGGATCTGAGGGCACAGCCCAATGTGGCTCCCTCTAGACCACCCCAGCTTGGGAACCAAGGGTAGAGCGAGGCTCCCCTTGGTCTAGGCTACACCCTAGGTCACTCCTCCACCCTCCCCCTTCACCCCATCCACCACCATTCCTAGCATCGCTAGGATTTCTTACTTAAGGCACGCAGTTTGGCACTTGTAGGCTAGATTCCCACCTGGTACACCACTGATGAAGGTGCTCCCCTACACCGAAACTAGTTTGGACATGTACCCCGCCGGATTCGAAGTCTACATTTGCCCCTCTACGTGCCTACCCCCTCCCACCTCATCTCCCATCGCCGACGGTGCACCGTCACCACACTCTCCTCTCAGTCCTAACTCTCTCCCCTTCGACCACTCCAGGTCCTTTCCTTCAACCCCCTTCATACGCTCAGGCTAAGTGCTACGGCATCATGTATCCTTCAACGGGTGCAGCTTCGAGTAGGCAAGAACTTCATTACTTCCTTCGCCCTAAACGTCGTGAGAGGCCCTCGCAAGCCGCCCGTTCATCTACACAATGCCGCACCCCACAGCCTTTGCGTCACCATCACCCCCGCGATCTCCCCCCTCCTAGCCCGCCAACCAACCCTGAGTCCCCTCGCCACAGTTACGTACGCTCCATCGTACGTGCCGCCGCCCTCGCACGCGCTACATCGGCATCGCGTACTATGCACCGAATGCGTATGGCACTTCATACCGCGCGCATTGGGAAAGCAACGCGTAGCCAAAAGATGTCACGTACCCGCACTAACCACGCTGACTCGGGCACAGCCGGCGGCACCTCCAACGGCCGCTCGCCCTCCAACGACGATTCTCGCACCATCCTCGTTGACACGGCGGAAAATGCCATCCCCCGTACAACATCATCGCAGAACCAAGAGAACGCGCGTGCAACTCCGTCCCCCACTGCCGCCAACCCGAACCGTGACGCCACACCCGCCACAACTCCAATGGCGCGTAACACGCATCACCACGCCGCGACATCTACTGGACCGTCCGAATCTGGAGAAATAACAAACACGGTCACAGTGGATGCCAACGCCATTGCACACGCGGCAACGGAAATGAACGGCGCCATGGACATCGCACGCACCGCTATACGCGAGACGATCACAACGCACGAGGCCCTCCTTGCGCTACGCTCAGAAGCAAGCGCTTCCATCGCTGCCGCACACGCTGCCGCCGCACACGCAAATGCGCGTGTTGATGCACTTGCAGCCGCGACCGCATCCACTACACCCTCCCCCTCTAACTCCACTCAACCTGCCAGCACACACCGCTCGCCCATTGTGCTTCCAGATTTTCACCTGCAGGTTCAAGCGGAAACGATCGCTACACAAAAGGCACTCATTGCTAAGATCGGCTCAACTGAACGTGGACTAGCAACGCTAGAACACGAACGCGACACCAACGTCGTCGCACACTCCATCCGCATCAACGTCCCCGTTTTCATCGACGACATCGAGGCGATTAAAACAGCAGGACAAGCCGAGTTCGATCGCATCATCAACGACGCTCGCCGTCAACTTCATCTCGCACTCATCGCCGGTAAAACCGCACGCCATACGCAACTACTCCACCAACTTCANCAATGAACGGCGCCATGGACATCGCACGCACCGCTATACGCGAGACGATCACAACGCACGAGGCCCTCCTTGCGCTACGCTCAGAAGAAAGCGCTTCCATCGCTGCCGCACACGCTGCCGCCGCACACGCAAATGCGCGTGTTGATGCACTTGCAGCCGCGACCGCATCCACTACACCCTCCCCCTCTAACTCCACTCAACCTGCCAGCACACACCGCTCGCCCATTGTGCTTCCAGATTTTCACCTGCAGGTTCAAGCGGAAACGATCGCTACACAAAAGGCGCTCATCGCTAAGATCGGCTCAACTGAACGTGGACTAGCAACGCTAGAACACCAACGCGACACCAACGTCGTCGCACACTCCATCCGCATCAACGTCCCCGTTTTCATCGACGACATCGAGGCGATTAAAACAGCAGGACAAGCCGAGTTCGATCGCATCATCAACGACGCTCGCCGTCAACTTCATCTCGCACTCATCGCCGGTAAAACCGCACGCCGTACGCAACTACTCCACCAACTTCAGGACCTCCACGAGACTGCCGCACGCCGTCTCGACGCCTTCGCCGCGGCCGACGCCTCGACACCAAGCACGAGCGCCGGCTCACGCCACAACTTCGCACGCCAGTGCCACGAGTGGAAAGACGCCGTACTACAAGTCATCTCGTGTGAAGCCGCGCAGCTGCTACAATCCACACGCGCCAGCAATGCAACCGCCATCGCCGCCCGCCGCGACCGCGAGATTGCACGTGCCGCCGCTCGCGCAACCGCACCAATGGATGCAACGCTGTGCGAGGACACCGTTCAACAACTCATCGACCACGCCATTGCCCGCGCCCTCGTCCAACTCTCTGGCCGCCAATCCCGCCCACGTCCAAATCATGGCACTCCGAACCAGTCCACATCCGCAACTGCATCAGCCACAAACACACGTGGCTCGAGCAACACTCGTGCTCGTGGCTCAAGCGACACGCGCACGCCACCACATGCTCGTCCTCCAACTGCCGGCCTGCTCCCCACTCCTGCCATAGCTACAACACGTAGCCCCAACCAACGTGCAACAACCACGCGCCAACCCAACAACACGGTGAACACAAACCAGCGTCGCAACTACGGTCGCACACGCGACCATCGCACACCATAACACCACACAACACACACCACGCATTGCACCACGCATACGCACCGCCGCAATGCGTCTCCTCCCGTGCGTTCATCCTACACTCTCTCAATCTTTCTTGCTATCTACCTGCTGCTCCCCTATCTTTGCCCCTTGCCTCAGTGGCCCATACTCTTTTCCACTTGACTGACTTAAAACATGTACCCAACCACATCCGTACACACACACACACACATGCGACCACACACACACATCCACACCCTATACCTCTCTTTCACGTGCCTCATCATCGGCCTAACCCTATGAGCACACTTGCTTCTCCTCCACCATCATCATAGTATGATGCCCCAAAACTCTCTCCAACATATTCCCATCACCCCTCCAACTCCCCTGTCCGGATGCATCCGCACTCACCCGCACCCACCCGGACCAGTTTTTCCACCAACTCCCAAACCCACCTACTCATGGCCCGAGACCAACTCACCACCATTACTCCATGATCACTCCTTGCATCATTCCTACACATGAAATGATGCTAGGAACCTGTTCTAACCTTATTCTCCCACCCCCAACTCTGCCCCACCCGGACCACTCCCACACCGGACCACTCCGGAGACCAAGTATGGGAAGCCGTGAGTCACAAGCGGCCCCGTACCAACTCCAACACCCCCCCATACCAAGACCTCCAACAGCATCTAAACATCCAAAAAACACTATTTGGATGACCCTCTCCCACTCCAATGCTTCAAATGTCTTGCTACGTGAGTTTCCATGTCTCACTCCGGGAGTCAGCAAAAAACGCCAAAAAAGACAAAAATGACACGTTTTTGTCGCATCTATCTCCAAAGGGCCACACTTTGAGTTCGAATTTTTATAAATCATACCCTCCTGAGTGTCAAGGATGATCTCCTGTCCTCAGCCTGGGATGTGCATGCTTAAGAATTCAGGTTTTGTCAGTTTGCACTCTCATTTTCGAGAGTTAGCCAAAAATCGGCCAAAATGACAAAATCACCAATTTTGTCATTTTGCCACATTTTCTTCACCCTTTTGAATGCAATTCACAAAAAACATACCCTCCTGAGTGTCAAGGATGATATCCTGGCCTCAGCTTGGGATGTGCATGCCATTTTTGTGGAGTTGCAAAATTACCCCCCTCGGCCCCGGGTGCGAATTTTCGTCACTCGGAGGCACCTATGGAGCCATGGATCAGCCTCCGGTCATCTCNACTCCTCCAACATGATTGGCCCCTGAAACTCGGGCCACGCGGTGTCCACGTCCCAAACAGCATGCCCACCGATGTTTGTTGTCATCATGCAACCTGGTGCCGATAACCACCTTCCCAAAGACCACTAATTGGAGCCTTCCTCACAAGACCCCTTGGTTGACCATCCAAGGGCCTACACTCGGCCAAATCAACTCATTTTTTGGCCAGAGACAATTCAGGACAAGAACAACACGACAAGACTTGCAAAACCGCGGCCCAATACCCCAAGACACCGACTTTGGTCCCCAAGGGCCAAAACAAAAAAAGAAGTTGTTTTTTCCTTAGTTTATTGGAGTACAAGGCCCCCACCCCTCACAGAGCTGTTTTTACGACTTATGACGGCTATGGGAGGCACATGACGGCTAGGAAAGCCCCTGGCAACAGCCAGGAGGCTTCCAAACTGACCTAGGAGGTCCATGGGGTCTAACCCATGGACCTCCTTGTCTTTTTTGCTTGTCTTTAGTGTTTGTCTCATCCTAGTGTCACCTAGTGCTACCCCCGCCCCCCCTAGCCCCCAACTGCGGCCTGGATCTGAGGGCACAGCCCACTGTGGCTCCCTCTAGACCACCCCAGCTTGGGAACCAAGGGTAGAGCGAGGCTCCCCTTGGTCTAGGCTACACCCTAGGTCACTCCTCCACCCTCCCCCTTCACCCCATCCACCACCATTCCTAGCATCGCTAGGATTTCTTACTTAAGGCACGCAGTTTGGCACTTGTAGGCTAGATTCCCACCTGGTACACCACTGATGAAGGTGCTCCCCTGCACCGAAACTAGTTTGGACATGTACCCCGCCGGATTCTAAGTCTACATTTGCCCCTCTACGTGCCTACCCCCTCCCACCTCATCTCCCATCGCCGACGGTGCACCGTCACCACACTCTCCTCTCAGTCCTAACTCTCTCCCCTTCCACCACTCCAGGTCCTTTCCTTCAACCCCCTTCCTACGCTCAGGCTAAGTGCTACGGCATCATGTATCCTTCAA
>SZWC01001782.1:236874-247076 GCA_023375785.1 Penium margaritaceum | reverse complement strand
GTGTATGTGTGTGTGTGTGTGTGTGTGTGTGTGTGTGTGTGTGTGTGTGTGTGTGTGTGTGGTGTTTCCACTTCATTTCTTCATCTCTTCAACTCTTCTTTGTAGCATCATTTCAATTGTCATCTGTGCTTATGCTTTTGAGTGGCTACAGCGCGAGGGAATGGAGGTGGTCATTGTCGTCGGAAGCAACTTTAACATCCCACCCAATACCCGCAAATGTGGATTGCTCTACTGAGAAAAGCTCCCTAGGAAACATTTTGGGCACAGAATCTCAAGCGCTAATGTATCAATAAAAGCCTGGCCCGTTTGAGCATGGAGCTGAAATGGGCTTGCTAGCTTTCCCACTGGACTTCTAAAGAAGTGGATTTTGAGATTATGCTCAGTAAGTGGAGTAGCACTGACAGTGGACTTCGGCCCAAAGGTCTTCGTGTAGGTTTGTCGACGGAAAGGCATATGGTCAAACCCTTTGGCTGGAGTTGCTCAAGGCACTCGAGGGTGCCACCTGTGACGAGTAGATAGCCAGTCAGGTGCAGTTGTCACTACTGGGATGGGGGAGAGGGGGAGGGGAACATGCCCAGACAAAGGTGCTGAAAGATGTTCTTCTATAACAATCTTATTGTTCTTCTGTAATAATTTTATGTATAGCCATGCTTTGAGCAATCGCATCAACCCGTTCCTTGTGAGCAAGCTCCTCTCATGTGATTACAATGACTACCAGAAAATACCCTTGGCCTCAATCTACAAGGTTGCTACAAACATAGCTATTTTTCTTTCCTCTTGATGTTGGTGCAAAGTGACGGCGGTATGCATGACCATGAGGTGGATGAAAGACGAAAATTCATTCCCTCCATGACCTAAGTGCATAGCGATGAGAGGGTTGCAAAGCATTCTCTTCCTCGCTTCTTATGCATGATGCCGTGTATTGTTTTTTGGTGTAAGTCATTGTGAATGAATGTGACTCCATGCTCATGCATATGCGAACCCTAGAGACATAGGGGATGAAACAAGAAGAGATGTCATGGAGATTTCCCATCAATGAAGAGTGACGTTCATATAGCCAAGGGAAATCTCCGCCATGAAGCTTGTCAGTTGCGTTTCATTGGGCACTGTCAACCATAGGTTTAACCCTCTCAATTGGTTCTGAAGTATGTGAATATTGTTTTCTTTTTAGTTGCTAGAGTAATGCATTCTCACTTTGAGGGGTTTGACTGGCCAAATACTAGTGTGTTGGCACATGATTGCAATGTATAGGGGTTGGCTTTATGGTCCTACTTCTTTCTTTGGCTTATCCTTCCTTTTTTGTTCTGCAAAATCGTTTCATAAGCGCAAACAGAAGTACACCGGGAGCATGCCATGCAATCAGTCCCCATCCTCCACGGAAAAGTAGTAGAGTCTAGAAATTCAAAAGACGACCCCAAGGGGGTACAAACGGATGCATGTGTTTTGTTAACCAAGCTACATCATGTCGGCCATGCACTATCACAAAACAACACAAAAACAATGCATTGAGTTTTGACGCCAACGATAGAAACACGCTACGCAAGAGCTTTCGCCGCACCATGCTCCCACACGTCACTCTCCCTGCAAGCTGAAAAGCGATGCTTCTGTGCCAAACTCCAGGCTGCCAACCACCACTCGAAAGTTGTTACCTTAATACCCCATCATCTACCACACGAGGGTCCGCAACAGTTGCCTTTGTTTATTGCTAAGGCCGGTCAATTCTTCCTTACCTTCACGTCCACCTATGCCCTACCCGTCCTGGGCCCGTCGTTTGACATCCCTGAGAATCCAATTTCGTGACATCTAGCACCCAAACTGTTCCAAACTCTTGATTCATGAAAGTCAATTCCGGCCTGAGTCCACCCTTCAATGCCAACAATTGCACCCCCCCCCCCTCCCCCCCCCCCCCCCCCCCTCCCTGCTCCACCTCCACCTCCACTTCTGCTTCCATCTCCCCCCCTCTACTCCCTGCACCTCCCCGTGATCTCCTCCCTGGTCACATTGTAGACTTGTGTGACATGCCCACTAGGCCATCGGCGCGTGACCAAGGCGGAGTGAAAGCCTCCGGGGGCCAGGGGTGTGGAGGGGAAGCATTTCTAGCCACCCTAGAGGAAGCCAATGCGCATGGAGGAAGAAATTATTTGCCAACAGATGTATGGTGGAGCGGCTCTCTAGCTTCAGGTGGTGTCGTCTGAAGCCAAAGAGCAGATCCACACACATCAGCTCCCCGTTATCATTATCTCCTACCAGATCATGCAGCTCCCCGGGTACAAAGCACTCTCCTCCCTACGGGTACATCCACAGCGTCGCTCTCCCGCCTCCATCACATACAATGTCCATTGCTCCTTCGTGTCATTGAACCAGTGTGGGTTGATGTTTTGATTCAAACAGCCCACCTGGCCTGAGAGTGGTACGGACAGGAGGCCTTGCCTTAAGGCTAGCAAAAGGCATGAACACATCACGTCCCAAAGAGGGTAAATGATGCTGAACTCTTAGTGCACAGGAAGAAACAACATCACTATTGTTTTTATTCCCTCTCTCAACTGCAATTGCAGCTAGGCAAAGTTATTCAACGCAGTAGACTGTACAAAACGGACAAGTGTAGAGCGAGACACGTAAAAACGCATGGCTGTAAAATGATGACTGAAGAGTTAGAGTAGCAACTAGCATATCTAGCTACCTAGGAATCGCACATGATGCATCATGCAAGTCATCCTTTTTGGAAAGGACACAGGCCAAGGAGGAAACGAGAGCAAAATATGGGCAAATCAGGAGTTTTATGCGGTGATTGCAGGTGTCAAATACTTGATTCCAATGAATGGGCATGTATGACTTCCGCCATTTCAAGAATTTCCATGCATTTTATGTGTACGTGTTTCTACTCTTTTTCCTTCTGAAATGTTCTTGCATGGCCAAAACACAAATGATGTGTGCGTGATGCATAATTGGAGTACCATTCGAGAGATTACTTCTTCTGTTTAAAAACACGCGCCAGAATCAATGTACATCGAAATGATGAAACGAAGGTTTGAAAGCTTCCAAGTGAAGGCAGATTTAAGGGTATGTGAAGTATGTGTAGTTTTCTAGGAACCTAAAGTAGGATATGATGTCCAATGTTTTTCTTTGTGGATGTTCTTCATACAATCATGAAATCATGACATCATTCTTGGCTTCATCTCCTTTGCATTCATGATTTGTCTCACCTTTTGTTTGCACCCACAAAAAACTAGGTTGTCTTTACCAAATACCACAAGGTTTCCACGTTCCAACATGCCAGCTAGCATGGTCAAAACTTAACAAAAAACAAGAAAGTAATATCTCTACAACCACCCCCCATAAGAACCGTTTACTTCAATGTTCCGTGGAGGAGTTTTATTGCTGTGACCATCATGTTTGTAGTGGACCGTTTTGTTACTGAGGTCCCACGACTGTTGGCTTTTGAAAAAAAATGGTGGTATTGCCTCCCTTGTCATAAGAAGCCCTTTTTAATCTGTGTCCAGGTTTCCTTGTTACATGATACATGGTTTCTCAATGTATTGTGCCACATCCCCTTGAGATGATTTCCACACAGTGAAAAAAACAGGGCACTTCATTTTGAGCGGGTAGTCCATTCCTCTTAGTATCAAATTCTATTGATCCAAAGAGCTGTAGTGAGGTCTACAACATGCTCTTTGGACAAGGTATTCCATGACCAACCACGTTTGAAGTGCATGGTCATGATGTTGGAGGACATTTTGCACCACAAACATGAATTTAACAACAAGAGGGACAGTTGAGGACGACTGCATTGACCCACTTTTCTATGTGGTACAAAAATCCTAATGTTTTAGACGTGTGGATTCACATGGAAATTTTTTTTGCATCCAATTGAAAAATCACCGATCGCATTGAATGCCTTTTCCCAAATAGTCCTAGCAGTGTTTTGAAAATCTTGTGTGTACCAGGTTCCATGATCCGCATACTCTTTGTGTTGCTCAATGGAGATCCTTGTTGTCCTTATTGAAGGAGGTTCTTCCTTGTATCAAGATTCCATCCATTTTATTACAGCCATAGGGCTGAAAAATCCTTTGACCACTGGTTGAACCGCATATTTCTAATTAAAATTATTGTAGTTGTGTCCCACGTTTCAAAACAGGAAAGATCCATTGGGCAATGTATTTCAGAGGGCACTTTTATTACTCGTGCTTTTTGCGAAGTTTGAAATGGACCTTGAGAAAGGAAACCGATGCCTGCTTGAACACCAAAGTGTTATTTGGCCACCATCATTTACAGTTGTCATTCACATCCTATGTTGAATCATCAACAAAAATGCACAATTCCTTAGACACACATGCTCCCTCACCTGTCAGTATTCATTGATAGAGCTTGTTGTGGACCAACCCAACAAGCTGTACAACATGGCTTCCATGACAGCTAATGTGTGGTGAAGCATCTTCCTCAAAATCAGGGTTTGAGGTCTTAGTAGTGGAATTTGATTGTCGGGAGATGAAATTTTGATTTGGGGGCAATGTTTTTCATACATGTTGTTTGCACGCATAACATGGAAATCTTTTGAAATGGAAATTTCAGCATCATTTTCGCTACTCTACTCTCCTCTCACGTGAAGTGGCTACGGAGCTGTTCCAACTCGATCTGGAGGTCATTCATAACCAGGTGGCCAGGTCCAAAAAAGATGGCATGGCTGACATAATTACACCCCATGATTTGATCACCATGCGGGAACCATTCAAGGCACCCATGTGTGGGTCATGGTTTATATCTCCACAAGGTGCACTACATAGAGTGCCCACTTTTGATTGCTCACGCAGTTGGTCCTTGCATTGTGGAATCAGTCACTTTACTTCATGTTCAGTTGCATAGGATGGAGGGAGGAGGGGTGAGGGACGAGAGTGGGTTGGCCCAAAAGCCTCGCTGAATGGGGCTACGGAGGCATTGGTATGTCGATGGGTAGTGCGGGATGTTGCCTTCAGGCAATGCTAGGTGGGCTCTTGATGGATGGTTCATGTTGTGAGGGGTTGAAGGTAAGGGTCCCTCAGGGATAAGGAAGGAAGTTGAAGAGAAATTATGCATCTTAAGCTTTGGCCAGATCATTGGTGTGGCAAGGGGATTAAGTGATGTGCTTGGTGAGCTCTAGTGTACCTTTTTTTGGCGTTGAGGCAGTGGAGGAAGAATTAACATCACGATTCTGTCTTACTGCCTCAATTCTTCAGGAAAATTCACACGCCCATCTTTTTGTGGTCAATTAAAATGCGTTCTTTGAATTCCTTGATCCCCTTACCAAGTCAGGGGAAAAAATATATGAGCAGGGGTTGAGTGGAAG
This sequence comes from Penium margaritaceum, assembly GCA_023375785.1. NCBI lineage: Eukaryota > Viridiplantae > Streptophyta > Zygnematophyceae > Desmidiales > Peniaceae > Penium > Penium margaritaceum. Next base: position 241,756 of record SZWC01001782.1, on the reverse strand, counting down.
TGAGGAGGGGTTGGGTGGGTGTGTATCACCAGGTAGAGGAGGGAGGAGGGGGATTACAGTTGAGTTGTTATTCTTCTATAATGGTGCAAAGAGACAGGTTGGTTCGGTGACCGCTTTTATTGGAAAAGTGAGGTACATTCCAGTCTGGTGGCTTTGTCCGTAAAACTCACCCACATTGGTGTTGAGTATTTGTTTGGCTATTGTACTTCGCAAATTGTAGCGAGAATACAGAGGCAATCATGATCCTCCTCATGCAAGATGAAGACTTTCTTCACATCCATTTGCTTGAGCTCCAATTCATGTTGGATAAATAGACTGAGAAGAGCTTGAGCAGTGGTGTAATGTCACACTGGGATAAAAGTTTAAAATAAAGCTACAAATCTCACTTATGGCTAATCATGTCCAAAAACACACACTCGGAATCTGAGTGTATCTCCCGACATGGCCCTATCGGAAATGTCCTGCCGACTTCGTCCTCAATTTCAGTAGTTTCCGAAATCGAGGATGAAGCTGGCGACTTCTGACATCGGCCTCGCCAATGTCAGATTGAGGCATGCACGACCAGTCACGAAGCCCTCGTTCTGACATCGGAGAGGCCAATGTCAGAATTCTCTGACCTCGTTCTTGATTTTGGGGAAATCCGAAGTCAAGAACGATGGGACCGACTAGATACGCACCATGCCCAAAATTTAAGCTGGCATACCCGCACCTCCTAAACTACACACGACATGTCCAGTACTGATTAAATCAAAGCTACGATATCCATAGGTCGAAAAAAGTAGGCAAAGTATCCACAGAAAAAGCTATGTCGTTGCTGCATGGAATGCAGCGTTGGAATGCTGGCATCATCATACTCCTCGAACAATGACAAACCCCTCTTTTGAGGTGTTTGAAATTGTTCAAGGAAGGGGTTTGCGTGGGATTCGCGTGGGGTTTGCGTGCTGGCATCTGCTGATGCCCGCGCAAAAATTAAAACCCTCAACCCCGAATGTACAGAGGGGTTGGGTTTGAAAGTATTCATTCCGCAAACCAGGGGTGGTTTGTGTACCATGAAAAGAAATTTTAAAATTTGAAATGGGCGTTTTTGCTCGATCGCGTTGGGGCGATGACCCTTTTGTTGTTTTTTTTTTTTCAACGCGCAAACCCCCTTATTACGATGTAGGGTTTTATGTTGTATGTTTTGTGCAAGCGGAGCCCGCGCAAAACATACAAAACCCTAAATCGTAATAANACAGAGGGGTTGGGTTTGAAAGTATTCAATCCGCAAACCAGGGGTGGTTTGTGTACCATGAAAAGAATTTTCAAACTTTGAAATGGGCGTTTTTGCTCGATCGCATTGGGGCGATGACCCTTTTGTTGTTTTTTTTTTTTCAACGCGCAAACCCCCTTATTACGATGTAGGGTTTTATGTTGTATGTTTTGTGCGGGCGGAGCCCGCGGAAAACATACAAAACCCTAAATCATAATAGGGGGATTGTGCGTCGAAAGAAAAGAAAAAAAAAACAACAAAAGGGGCATCGCTCCATCGCGATCTCGCGAAGGAGTGACGGTCGCGATCGAGCGATGGTCACATGACCCTCGTCACCACACTCGATCGGCGCAACATGTGACTGATCGAGCATGGCAAGCGAGGGCTGGATACCTCGTTCCTTTTTTTCAACAGGTGGGTATGCCGTGTCAAAATTTGGACTCGCGGGTATGCCAGCGTAATTGTGCGTGCGGTGCGGGTATCCGAGCTATTAGGCCCAGAATGATGTCGGCACACATATTCTGTTCAAAAACCTTTTGTCAACATGTAGCCTTATTACAACCGGGGTTTGGGTTTTATAGTTTTTTGGACTCCGCGGGGCTCAACAAGTTCCCTTCTATCGCATGGGTGATTGTCAGACCCCCCACTCAAACACCTTGCAAACCCACCCACTACACCAGTCACAAACCCCTCGACAGATAGCTTTGTGACTGAGTGAATATGTAAGTGCAGGCTGATTTTTGCTGGTGGAAGTAGTGAGAATCCGCCTGCGACGTCGAACGCGTTGGCGAAAGTCAACTTCACCTCCAAAATTGACCTTCCGTCCCAAGAAAATACACTCGACACCGGTTGTATATTCTTGGGGTGATTAACCATACCTCACGGATCTATGAGAATCCATTGGTTGTGAGAAAAGCTTTGTACCATTCCACTGAGCTGTTGGGGTTCAGCCTTTTGAAGTAAGTGGGGATTCCTTTTTACCCACCATTTGAAAAAGTTCTGTGCAGGTTACCCACGATTGAAAACTTTATTTACGTATCAGCCAATCATGGGAGAAGAAGACTCATATGCCCAATTTTTGGCAGGTGCCTTCCGTTCTCCCCACTGATTTTAATCGGTGCGCACAATGTCAAAGAAAAAAAACAAAAACACAGCACCCTTTACCCACTTTTTACGAGCTGACTCCGATACCCACTTTTCATGCTGGCCGGAGGCAGGTCTGCAGATTGCGACAAGAGCAGAATGGGACCCTACAATGCTATGAAAAGGTCCTGTCTATTCAACGATGCGGGGACTATCTTCGGTCCTGGTGTGACTATCTTGGTGTGACTATCTTCGGCTACTCGTCGTTGGTCAAGTCCAATTGGGATGAACAACCGAATGATGGCACAAAACAAAATGAACCCCAACACACCTCCCCCCGACCCCCCAGCCCTCCGGACTCCCGCACCGGCTGCTCGATGTCAGTTAGTACAACCGTTGCAAACCACCGTCGCGCGTTGTGCGGAACAAATTGTGAAAGTTGCCTGCATGAATGCATTCGACGATGCGAACTTGTCACGTAGAAGACAAGACATCGGACGGAAACTTCAAAGTAAAGACCCCCAGCAATAATCATCGACAAAAGGTAGCCATATGCTTGAATTTTTCATATAAGAATGAAAACATTACACTTATTCTGTTCATTTACCGCTAGATTGCACGAAAACATTAAGAAAACAAAACCAGTGAGGAATCTGCAGAATCCTAAAACATCAATATTGTGATACCCACTGTTTGAGGAACATGCATAAAATACCGGTTTTCTTTTCATGATTTGTAAAAAGTGGGCATCGCAGTCACTGTTAGATAGTATTCACGTTTTGTGGAAAATGTGGACAGTTGTTGAAATGAGTGGGTAATCCATATAGTTTGTGAGGAAAGTGGGGAATCGGGCAGGACCATGCTCAAAACAGGGGTAAAAGGGAATTATTCTGTTGATGAAGTAAACCCACTTGGTTGATATGTGGGAGAGCAACAAGCTCATAACCCACATGCGCATTCAATGCCTTCAGTTCATCCTGCATGGTTGTTTCTTACAAAAAGGAGTCAGCAACTTTGCGGGCCTCAAAAACTGTCATGGGCTCTAGAGGCAATGGGGAGAGACCACTGGCAGCAAAAAAATGAGCCAAATACCCAGTGAAAAACATGCTATAGGCTTCATGAAATTCATGCTCCACAACAGCATAACCAAGGGAGGAGCTGGGGTGCATGACAGATTCATAGGTAGAAACATCAGTAGATGTGGTAAGCCTAAGAGGATGGGGTCTGCGCTCACCAGACAAGATCATGCAAGTGGATGAGTTTGGGGCATGAGAGGGAGGGCCATGAGACGCTGAGAACATGCGACTTCGGGTAGGAAGAGCACACAAAAGACCATCTCACGTCAACCGGCCTAAGGCAATGGAATAGAAAACAAGGCAAATACAATACCACTTGCCATCCACTCTTCCTATCTCAACTAAGGGGAGATATCACCCTTAGAATCACTGTTCCACATTGAGTAGTTTCTTTCAGTTAATTCTTTCAAATTGTTTCCTAAATATGTGGTCACTTTTGCGTAAGAAGTTTTCTCCTAGAGCTTAGACCAGCCAATGCTTCTTTCGTGTGTGCCTTCGGTGGAAAAATCTTCTAGGAGTCACGATGGTAAGAACTGTAATGAATCATAGGGGTCTGACATGAACTTATAGTATGAAAACCAGCCTCTACCCTATGCACATAGTGGCTCCTTGGAGGTGCCACTTTGGGGAAATCTGGATCTTGAGATGTGTCTCCCAATTTCCTATCCCCCTTATGGTCACAGAGAAGAATTTCCACCTAAGGTGGCAATTCAGACCCTGCGATGTGTCACTTCAAAGACTCTTATATGTCTAGGCCACCAGAAACTCATCTAGGGAGTTTTTTCTGGCTATATTATCTAGTTTAGACCAAGGTAACTTACGCCAAAGGAGTCGTGCACGCCTTGTCTATTTGGATGAGGCCTAAGAGACTTACTACAGGGGAGAAGTGCATGCCTATTCTATCCTGTGCCTGTCTAAAATACAACAATGGACACTGAGCATAACAAATCAACAAACTCTCCAGTGCACCTCAGTCCATTTCTTGTAAGATGCCTTCTCTCCATTTGACTTGGCATTTAGTCTTCGTCCGCTGCATTGACCATACCGATTTCTTGGGTATCTTGAGAGTGCAAGTCACTGTAAAGCGCCTTGGCCATGTGATCTGCAAGCATCTATTTGATCTCCATGTATTCCAGGTCCACAATCTGTTTTGTGACATGATTACGTGAGTAGTGGTACTTGATGTCAATATGTTTGGTACACCAGGAGATGACATCATCCTTTGTCAATGACATGTCACTCTTGTTGTTGATGCAGATCATCATTGTTTTCATCTACGGTGCTTTCATTCATGTAAGAAAAATGTATAGGTATTGTGTTTCCTTGCATGATTCTGACAGAGCGATGTACATTGCCTCAGCAATAGAGAGAGAGAGAGAGAGAGAGAGAGAGAGAGCACATTGCAAGATGTACTCTCAAGGATGATGGGAAACCATCTCTAAAACATGCACACACACACACACACACACACACA
>SZWC01001782.1:220677-231158 GCA_023375785.1 Penium margaritaceum | reverse complement strand
CAAAGAGATTCTCAACTCTAGTGACCAATCCAACTGCTCCTGGACCCAACACAGCTGGTATCATTGTTACACGGATTTTGTGATTCGGCATGTTGTTGGACGATGATGAAATCACGGAAGAGACCAATGGAACAGGAGCAACAGCAAATCGACACTGCACAAGCCACTGGGTTGGTGGGTTGGACTTTACGCAAAACAATTGATATCTAGAGGGAACTCCGCCAACATGAGGAACAACAAGATGCTATCCTCCAAGAGGCAATTGGTGCATGATCAGTACGGCCGCGTGCTGATCACGAAGGGGCGGCGATCAGGATTTCCCAAGCACGAACGGAGCAACCAAAAGGCTCGGCGGTTAGGCCTATGTCAGCACAAAAGATCCCAGCGGCAACACCTCGACTACCCATGATGCTTCCTCCTGTCTCCCATGTGCTCTCAAATCTAGTGCAGGCCCTCCTCTCCCGACCTGTCTTCAGTGTCTTCTTCTTGGAATATCTTCAACTTCATCTTAAGGTAGCAATAGAGCTTGACACCTGCTTTCACAAGGCAGATCAACGCCTTGTTCAAGTAGGCATTCAACTTTTCTGTGAACAATTGACGCTTTCTTGCACGTAAAAAACTCGCAAGATCGAGGTGGACCCCGCGGTGCACATCTCCCTCGACGAGATTGACTAGGGATGGGCTCCCCAACCACTGGATCTACCGCGGTAGCATGACATCTACTATGAGGTGGTGGGCTAGAGCGTTTGGATCCTCGGTAAGAAGTTCCTTGCCATCACATGATGATGATAGAGAACGATCAATGGGGAATTGGGCATAGGTAAGAATGGCAGGTGCTGATTGATGACGATCGATGAAGATGAGGATGACAAGGAAGTTTTAAGAGGATGATAATGGAAGCAGATGAGGGTGATGAGGCTCGTGAATATGGAGGATATTGGGTGGAGCGATGTGAACGGCTGAGGAGGCGGCAGGTGATGGAAGGTCGAGGGAGCTCGGAGCTCCTTTGATGTCAAAAGACTGACAGCTTGTGCGCCAGTTGGCTGGAGACCAAAAAGAAGGAAGACTGGTGGTGTTCGATGTCGTGACTCAGAGGAGACCTTTTGTAGTAGAGACTTGTCCGAGAGGAGCACAGATGTTTGCTAACGTCTTGTTTCCCAGTTGGCTCAAGACCGACAAGTAGGAAGACAGATGGTGTCCCATGTCGTGACTCCAAGCAGATTTTTGGCTACTGCTGGGGATTAGAGAGACAACGGTGGTGCAAGAAGGCAGCGAAACATGATGACGCAAAGTAATATTGAACGAGACGGCTAAAGATGATGATGATGGAGATGAAATAGATAGAGCAAGATGAAGCTTATGTAGTGATGGGAGGAGGGGAAAAGAGTGAGGGTGATGTTGGAGATGGAGGTCGTAGGAAGCTTCAATGAAGATGGCAATGGAGAGCAGGTTGAGAGGTGCTATCAGCTCGTCAATGGCGGAGAGACACCTGAAATTACCACAGGCGTGAAATTGGATGCAGGGCTTTGTCAAGGCGACAAGGGCCACTAAGGCTGGAGAAGTGGACTAGGCGATGCTGCCGATGTTAGCTACAAATAAAGCCGAGGAGGCGTGGCAAGTGGATGCGTCTAGGACTAGAGAGCACAAGTCACCACGTGCATACCCATGGGCGCAGGCAGACATGCTGCTTCTTAACTCCCATTGCAGCCAATGATGCAGAGCTGGGTACGTTGGAATGACTTGTGCAGTGAAAGGGACAACAGTAGGTGGCGGATGAAGGGCTGACAGAAGAGGGTAGCAATGGCGGCATCGAGGTGACGACTTGGTCAGTGGTCACCAAGTGATGTTCTTTGATGCTCTAATACCACATTAAAAGCATTAAAGTGTGTAATGGCAGAAGCACATACGTGTAATGTGTTGTGTAGATGCACGAGAGAGCAGGGGTAGAAGTACAAGGCCTTGAGCCGAGTCGAGTAGTTATGTTGAAAGACACATAAGAGCACTGGAGGAGACAAATGTAGAGTGATCAGGTAAACAGGAGTGTAGCGAGAGAATTTTGGAGATGAGAGCACAATGTGGTGGTATCAATAGGGTCTGATCAAAGGAACAAGAGTGATGAAGCAAAGTGATGCAAAGACAAGAGATAAAATTGGATGGCAAAGGAGAAATGGGCGAGAATTGGGCAGAGCAGAGACACGGCGGTGAATTCGTGGAACCAGAGGCAAAGACAATGAAGAGACTATTGCGGGTTAAACTTGGAGGGAATGAAAATTCTCCATGTATGTAGTCCTATAGTACAACGAACATGCAATGGCTTCTTGTGCGCTAGCCAAACGGGCTTGTAACATTGTCGCTTATTAGGGGATTACTGGGTATGATGTTCATTGGTTGGTTGATTTACAACGGCTATTGCTAATCTAGAGTGAGGTGGCTCACAACGGAGTTAAACCGTTATTGAGATCAATCAAAAGATCCAAGACATGGAGATGGAGGTTTTCGATTGTCTTGGTCATCTTCTATAACTTTGAAGCAATGTTAGCAAGTCTAGAGACACTGCATGACGCCTGTCCCATTTCCAATCAATGTTGTGGAGCCAATCCAGCTTAAAGCCACAAGAATCTAGCCTAAAGTTGTGTCTTTTACTACCATCTCCATCTTTGCAAGGCATTCTAGCCTCGGAGCCAAGGAGTACATCAACTTCAACAAGCCATTTTTTCTCCGCCACCACATAAGGATTCTATTTCCAACTGCCAGAAGGCAACACCGAGAACATGATAATCCCTTTCTCTATTACATGGATATGAAGAACATGTATGTCGTGGCTTTTGTCACAAAACTAGACCTGATGCTGTATTTTACACACAAAAAAACTCATGAATAACTCCTACTATAGAACTTGGCAGTATGTTGACTTAAGGGGAAATCTGTTGACGAGAGTACATAGTGTACCTGTGCAAGTGATGTAAACTCCAATCGTCTAGTTTCCATGTGCAATAACTAGGTGATGTGACAACTGAAATGGGAACCAATGTAATTTTCAAACAAGAATAGTTCTAGTGACTCCCGGGCCATGGCCCACGCTTGCACAAGTTATAAGAGAGACATAGGGCTAGGTAAAAACCACGCTCAAGTACCTCACGAACACTGCAAGTGTGACAGTCAGATGGATCGGCCACTCCACTCATGTGAAGGAGGTTGTAAGTTTTTCTGTTACCCTACTGACTTTTAAATCGGTTGATTGAGCAGTCATGAATGTAGAAATCTTTAATTTTGTCAACTAGGTAATTTCTTTCTGTTTTCTGGGATTTTGTTGAATGGCACAAGGTGGAACCTTAATCTTGTCAATCGGTCCTGTACAATTTTTTGAATTCGGCAAAGCGGCAATTCTCTTGCACTCGACGACATGGTGTGTATCTACTTGTACGCGATCTGTCAGGATCCCTGACAGATTGCCTATGGATGACTGCGAGGGTCGCCGCGTGCGCTCGACATCCGGTGATCGCCACATGTCCAGCGCACGCGGGGACCCAAATATTCAAATCACCGTTGGATTCTTTGAATCACCGGGACATGAAGCTATACCCGGAACGTGTACTTCAAAGAGACAACGCGGGCTTATAGATGCAAGACAAAGACCAGAATGAACCCGATAGTCACCCTTCTAGGTGGCACTTTAAATACATTCATCTGTCTTTTGAATTGTTTGAGTGCCTCTATTAATCCGGCGAAGCATCAAATTTGACGAGATCTGGCGACAAAACATGGTTAACATCGAATTTAAAACAACAGGGCATGAGTTTACCAACATGCAGCATATCCACACTACCATTTATTCAAAGCTTGGAGAGCATCCCATTGTTTGTTTTCAGCCATTCTCTTTAACATGGCTTGGATCTTTTAACTGCTTAAGACGTGAATCAGAACATTTGTGCAAGGCACCAGTGACCAAAAGACTTCTTCTTGGAAAAGGTACCAAGGACCAGGTGACATTTTAGAGGATAAGAAGATTGTACTGTACTATCTTCCAAGTGCATAACAAGCACCATAAGAAATTGAAAGACAAAATGAAATATCTTTGGTGGAACACAGTGGTAGTAGGGCCTTTTTTCCCCTGTGTTGAGTTGTTCTGCTTCCTTGCGCTTGCAATCTTCACCTTCATCATGCTGTTGCTTACGATATTTCTTTTGGTCTATGTAGAGTATGATCTAAAAGAATCAAGCCGTAGATCATGATTGATCAACCACTGGCGGAGCACGATGATCGATTTTCCTCTTACTCATAGTCAGAGAAGGTGTCCTCTGCACTTTGTGTCTTGTTGTTCGCGATGTGCCACATCAGCCTGGTTTTTCGCCTGAAGCTCTGATCACCCATAATGCACACGTTGTGTAATCCACTTGGTTACTTCTATTGCGGTACTGAAGAATCTTATCAGATAAGAGGTATCACGGGGTAGTGGAGGCACCAAATTGCCCTCTCTATTGACCCCCTCCAAATAGGTTGTGTAGTAGGTAGTAGGTGGCGTAGAACACAGAGGTCCATGGGAGAGAGTGGCACCTGTCCCCTGGCTCTCTGGAGCTTTTGACACATTTGACCACAGGTCATTTGAAGCATTCCGCCTCCCATATGCTTGAATCCTTGTCAACAAAACAACGAGATAAGAGAACAACCAAGAGAAACATTCTCCCCCATTTATTCAATAATTGTTTTGCAAATTGATATGGCCCTCCTTCAAATGCTCACCCTTGACCCAGTCCTTGTATTAGAGGATGAGGTTTTCTCTCTGCACTTCCTCCATATGATTTCTTATTGATGTTTTGACATTTCATCAGGCGAACATCAATGGCCGGATTCCAACCTCCTATATAAAAAAATCACGATTGTTTTAGTCTCGTTCTTTAACAGAGGGACTCGTTTTCATTCCGGTCAAGTGCCTTGGTACATGTGTCTGACACATGCTGTTTAGTTGGAATACATAACAACTTGAATTTACCCTCAACAACTACATCTTTGAGGTAATGGTAATTTTGCTTTATGTGTTTAGTTCTTTTGCGGAGAATAGGATTTCTGCGTCGCACAATTACACCATGGTTGTTGCAATGCATTATAGTTGGTTCCATTTGATGAATGGTAAGCTTGTCCATTATCCAGAGCCAAACTTTCTCGTGCATCATTTTGCTTGACACAATGGGATCTCAAAATCCTTCGGCTGCAGATCCGTGGGGAGAGTGACATTAAGGGCACGCTTGAGCACACGAGGGATTCAAAGCCTACCGATTGACACATTGGGAGAGGTGCGCGTCGAGAATGAATTGCACGCAACTCGGAAACCTAGGCAGGATTGGTCTGCTGACCCAACTGGAGACAACTCATCCCCCTGACAACCTCTTGTAACCGGAGATTAAAAACTAGGAGACCTGCCACTCCAGGGCCTCGTGACTACAAGTGTAGGCCATCACTGCCGTCACTTCTGCTATTTTCTTAACTTGGCATCTACTAACACACGCCCTACTGCTGAACAGCATGGTGAAGTGCCTGGATTTGGCCTTTGTGGGATAGAACATCCTCTGTAGCATAGTGAGAATCTCCTCGAGGGTGGCCACCTGCCCTGCATGCTACTGCCAAGTATCCTCTTGTGCGGATGGCCTGAGAGTGACGATTCGATGTCTCATGTAATGAGCCACAAGGGGAAGGAGCAGCAGACCCTGAGAGTGACATAAGGGGCACGCTAGTTGTCATCATAGTCGAGAGGATACTTGGGAGGATGTCCCCGAGTGCTTGCTAGAGTGTTGCACTGTTTTCGCAGTTGATAAAACTTCTTCGATGGATTGGCTTTTGAGCCCAGCTTGCATGTTTTGTATTTGGTTTCCACTGACCAGTGCATAATCTATGCTTGTAAATATGTGAAGAGTCCAACTTAAGATTCTACTCCTCTAGGTTTAGATGGTGTTGTGCTTCAATCACTGTGCGCGGAGATCTAGTCAAAATAAGTTGAAAGCTGAATTCAAAACAACTTGACATTGGTGTGTGTATCACTCACCGTGCGCCACGGCAGTTTTCATTTGTTTTTGTATTACCAAGCTATTTGACATGAGACTTTGTGCTTCTCCCTAGCCTATCACTTGATGTCTTTCACAGTTGCTTGCTTACTAGTGCATCAGTGGACTAGACAGCGTTGCTATGTCAGCAACAGCAAGATGAGGAGGCTTCTTAGGATTTTCTCTTGGCACTATATCAGTGAGGCATTTCTTCTAGAGATACATTAGTGGTAGCATATGTGAGACTCATTGCTGCAGCAATAACCCTGGGAGGACCCACCAACCCACGGCGATCCATCGTAGCAGGTTGCGACATCAGAAATACCTTTGCAAAGAAAGTTGTAACTCCATCACCATGTCCACCAGCATGAATACAATTGAGGGTGGTCCAATCTTTTCAGCAGAAAATGGGACATGTGGTCATCCTATGCAGGCTGTGAAGCTTCTTGGAAGTTTCAATAAAGTCGCAACTGCCACCACGCGGACGTGTATGATTGTGGAAAATCCAAATGATTAGCATTTAAGACAAGTAAGGACTCACTAGAAAGCCCTGGTTGTAACATATCCATCGCATGCATTCGCGCTTTGTTTCATGCCTTGTAGATTACGAGGAGTAAGAACAAGCTCTTGAATCTAGGAAAAAATGTTAATTTTTGGCCATGAAAAATGACGTGACAAATTTGACAACTGTTAAACCTTTTTTTTCTTCACAAAATCACCACCATTACGCCCACCATCCTCGGTTGCATTATCGCTTCAAGTTTTGCTTGATTTGCACAACCTTCATGTTGACATCAAAACTGTGGATGATGATGTCATCACTTACTCAGCCAAATCATTGACCTTGAAGATAAACGTTTCACGATGGCAATTTCTTTAGAAATGTAGTTGGATTGTTGATCTGATGACTTTTGCATTTTTTCCAAGTATCCTCACGACTATGCTTCATTAACAACTCGATACTTGTATACATATGTACAATCATTTCAACACTTGTCATCAAAGTACACTTACCGCTAATTATAAATTGCTAAAGTTTCCCAAATTCTAAATCTTATCTTGCCTCGTAATTTCTACTTGTTCACCATCTACGCTCCGTCCGGCATAACACTTGGCATCAGATCTCAGCGGTGCTAGAGAGGCATCTGGCTACTTTACCCATTCGGAGGAGTACCTCGCATAAGCTGTGAATGCATCTTACACGTCAAGACTTTCCAGACTTCACTATGACAATGTGAGGCAAGCGAGCGCAACCGACGACCACCAGCGGGTCTTCGGCAAGGAATTCAATGATGGAGGAGCAGAACGTGGCGAAGCATGCGAACCCTGAAGCACCAGCGAATGCTGACGTGGCAGGCTATGCAATAGCTAGAGCAACCCCTACAGCTTCGACGACCAATCCAGTCACGGACTCAATTGCGACAAACCAGATGCCCTTACCAATAGCCTTGACAAAGATACAAGGGATGACAAGTGGCACTGGATGATAAGCGCAGATAAACAATGAACGGGCGAAGAGGATCTCCACACTCAAAGGAATCAACAACCACATGTTCCAATAACTCAACGTTGCGATGGAGGCTATTCGCAACGCAAGCGCGCATGAAGCCATGCTCGTCATGAGAAATTCCCAACTCTCAAGCGAACCCAAAAGGTTTCCGGCTCCACCAAAACCATTTGATCCTACAAACTCAAAAGGACCAACAGCTTGGATGTGGCTGACGAGTTTGGAAGTGTACTTCACCGCTGCTAGGGTCAACGACGATCAAAAGAAAATTGACCTAGCAGCCACCCTTTTGCGTGGCACAGCTTTAAGTTGGTGGTCCGATGTAAAGACCATGCAACAGCACTAGGACATTGGTGGAGCCTCATCAACGGCCAAAGCGCCCGTCTCATATCAACGACCGGAGGCGTTTGCCAGTTCCTCCTTTATCTGCGCCTATCCTCCAGTGCCACTCGTCTACATCAGCAGTCCAACATGGAGCAGTACACACAAAGATTTTGCAATGTCATAACGAAAGCAAACATCGTCCCTGAAGAACTTTGTTTTCACTTCCAAAACAGCCTTAGGCGAGATATCCAGCGAGCAATAGCTATCTTCAGCATCCAAAACGACTTGTCGCGGATGATCGCAGGAGTAGAAAGGATCGATAGCAATGACTACATCGCTCGGATCTAGGAATACTACGGCTAGGGACCTCCTAACCACAATTATCATGGCAACGGAAGAAAACCAGTCGACGGTCTCCTCGAATCCGATGGAAGTGGACGACGTCGACCAGAGAGAAACTTGAACCTGCTACAACTACAAAAAATTCGGGCACATCGCTTGAAATTGTCAGAGGAAGGAGAAGGTCAAAAAGGGGGGAATGTCGCAAGAAAACGAGTCGGGAAACGGCAGAGGGCATGATTAAAAGGCACAACTCTGGTCCGTGAGGAGAGATCTGGGCTGGATGGTCACCCATCAGAACAGTCTACATCGTTGCAGAGGGTTTCTAAGATTGCAAAGTTTGACGATGGGTACGAGGACGACCAACCAGTGATACTGCTAGAAATTCAACGTCAAGGATGCAAAAGTCGTAGAATGGTACTGGCACTATTGGATGGAGGAGCTTCACACAGTTGTGTAAGTGACAACATGGTGCGCAAACTGTTGACCCAAAAATCGTCAATGGAAGACTACAAATACAGAGAATTCAAGAACCACTACGACTGCAAGTGGGAGATCTACGAGATGTAACGGTCTAGAGAACTTGTCAAATGAGTGACCACAAAATCATCCTCACATGAGAATTCCTCTACTGGCACAATCCGCAAGTCGACTTGAACAGCGGTGATGTCCACGTGGACATCGACATTGCCAAACGACAACTTCCACGAGCAGGACAGAAGCCAATAGCAAACGTGGCAGAGGTGAAAGCAACAGAGGAAACCGGAGAAGCCGAAGCAATGAAATCGCTCAATGCGGCCAAGCGCTGTCTACGACAAGGAGCTCGTGCGTGGCTCACACATCTCAAGCCAATGGAAGAAGAAGAAGTGGCAGCAGCTGACTCATCATCGGCCTCATCAGCCTCATCGGCATCAACAAAGTTTGCGATGGTACCCAAAGAGTTTGCACCTCTCATCCAAGAGTTTGCAAAACGCCTTCCCCGATGAACTCCCGAAGGCTTTACTTCCTCAGCCAGACATTGAGCATCGCATCGAACTGAAGGCAAGTAGCAGACCTATCGTTCAAGGGGCCTATTGGATGAGTGATCACGAGCTGACCAAGCAGAAAAAGCAGCTCGACAAGATGCTCGTTCAAGGGTTCATCCGCCCATCCACATCACCATACACCGCACCAGTACTATTTGTAAAAACGAAAACTGGCAATGTTAGGATGTGCGTGAAATTTTGGGTGTTGAACGACGCTACCATCAACAAACATTACTGTCTTCCCCGAGCTCACAAAGTTTTTGACCAACTCCGAGAAGCCCGGATTTTAAGCAAAATCGACTTACACAGCGGATATCACCATACATGCGTGGCGGAAGCCGACATCTAGAAGACGACGATCCAAACTCGTTATGGGCACTTTGAGTTCACAATCATGTCGTTTGGACTCACGAATGCCCTCATGATGTTTATGGTGGCAATGAACAACATTCTCTGTCCGTACCTTGACGATTTTGTACCAAGATGACATTCTGGTGTACAGCGCACCCCAAAGGAGCACGATGGACATTTTCAAAAAGTTATCAAAGTTTTACAAAGATAGAAAATTTCAAAAATCTTTCAAAATGCGACTTAGGTTGTTGTTTGATTGAGTTTTTGGATCATGTTATATACGGTGGAAGGATCACCATGGATCCAGAGATGGTGGCAGGTGTCGCTGCTAACCAGCGTTAAAAAAATCAAGTTTTTCTTGGATTCTGCAATTACTACCGACGATTTGTGCGGAACTACACATGAGTGTCAACGCTTCATTCCCATCTCACTCGAAAAGAATACGAGTGGTGGTGGGGAGATAGTGAACAAGAAGCATTCATCGCTTTGTGAAACGGTGAGACCTCGGCGTCAGCCCTACGATTAGCAGATCCAACGGTCGACTACGTCATGGCCAGAAATGCACCAGACCGAGCTATTGGCACGGTCCTTTCGTAAGACCACGGCAACGGCAAACAACCGGTCGCCTACATGTCTCGAAAGCTACAAGGACCGAAACTTAACTACGTAATACACGAGAAGGAGATGCTGGCGGTCGTGCACTCATTCAAGACATGGCGATGCTCCCTGGAATGTTGCCGATGCATCGTGCGCATCGACCACCACACGCTAAAGCATTTGAAGACACAGCCAAATCTTAGTCAACGTCAAACCCGTTGGATGGAGTTCCTTGAATCCGGGTTCGCCTACGAAATCGACTATTGGCCAGGCAAAATCAATCTAGTGGACGCACTCAGCCAC
>SZWC01001782.1:203843-217258 GCA_023375785.1 Penium margaritaceum | reverse complement strand
CCCCCCCCCCCAGAACCGGGGTGTCGAGGTGGCTGATGTGGCAATGGATCACATCGATGTGTCGCGGTGCACATCAATATACCACTGTTCGAGGTGCCCAGATCAACACTGCTTGAGGCAACAGACTAAAAAAAAAGGTCAACACAATGGCGCTTGCCGTCTGCTCCTCGTATTTCAACTAAGAGGAGATATCACCCACTGAATCATGGTGACGTCACTTCTGTGACAAAAGGGAGAACATGCAACGATTGCGAGAGAAATCATCACTTATGCACAACACATAGCAACCCAGATTTCCCAGAAATTCATGAGGCACAGGGTCCATGAAATCAACATGCACCAGGTCAAGAGGATGAGAGATGACAGATTCTGCGGTACTGAAGGGATAGCAATGCATTTTTCCCTGAGCACAGTTGAGGCTTATAGTGGAACAAGGAGCACAGAATGTGGCCAGGTCGAGACTGGTTACAGGCGTTACCTAGAGCATGTGAGTAATGGCAGCAAATTGAATGTGGCAGAGGTGACGATGCAAGAGCTGAGTGTGCTCGTGTGACAGAAAGGGTACATCATGAACAAGAGCAAAGGCAGCCAAAGAAGAGGGAAGAGAGGGTAGAACACAAAAAAAACGGTCGTAATGGATCCTACGGAAAATAATCATGCCAGAAGAGGGGATGGGAAAAGTGCCAACGCAGCGGCTAGATGGAAAGTCCATGCCCTGGTCGTCAAGAGTGGTCATTGACAGCAAAACGACTTCTAGGTAGGGTGCACATAGAATGCCAAGCATGAAAAGGCTACCACCCTGCCCTGTGAAGCAAAGAACACCCACACCCTCAAAAGGGAGAAGTTGCCTTGAGCCTGTGTGCACGCGTCACACTGAGCCGACAAGGCCAAGAGGAACAAAGGAAGAATGAAAAGAGTTCATGTAGTGAGTGGCTCCTAAATCATTGATCTAGACACCACCAAAGACACAAGTGGAGGGCAAGACAAGGCAGACAACAATAATGCCAAAACGGGAGACACAAGAAGAGGAGATCCAGAGACAATTAGGAAATGTATGAGACCACCAATCCTTAATCAAGGGACAATCATAAGCCAGCAACCTTTGAACACCACCAGACGACACAACGCAAAGGGCTCCATCCAACAAACACACAAATCATAAGACATGCCCATTATAGCCTCACCTCTGTGATGAAAAATGTGGAGAAATTTGGTGAGGCAGTGTTCAACAGCCGCTCCTCCACACGAGTGTTGGACGAACACACGCTCCTGGGACGTGACTCATTGAGACGCGGACCAGCCTGGGACCAGGCTGGTAGTGTGTGGTCAGAGTAGAGTGGCCCGTAGTAGGAGGGTCTAGTGGATAGTGGCACCCAACTCCAAAATGGAGATGGGTCCGCAGGCTGTGGCGAGGAAATGTGGTCGGTGTATGACCCAGCTACTTAGGAGGATAGGATGAGCAAGAGGAAGATGGAGACATGACTGTGTTGTTGGAAAATACATAGGAGGAGGATATGAAACCTTTGCAGGCCCATTGAGCCCGCATGGAAGAGGCAAGACAGGCATTGTTGTAAGGTGCAGGAAACTTTAGAGTAGAGTACCCCAAGCCACCATCATTCTAGCAAGTTAGCGCAGGGAAGTATGTGGACAATTTGAGCTCGGGCGGCCTTGTCCACGACCTTTACCACGGCTGCAGCTTTGACAACATCGGCCACAACCAGGCCCCATGGAGGCATGTGTAGATGGGGTGGAAGTGGTGGACGTGGCAGAGGAAGAGGAAGGTGAGGCCGTAGATGAGGAAGAGGAGATGATTTCTACTTCCACACCAGCGCAATGAAGACGCTTGTTCTGGAAATTGTTCCACCAATTAGTGAGATATGCAGTAGTAAACTGGTAGAGAGCACCAGTCCCCGGAGGGGAGTTGGATAGAAATAGCTCAAACACGAGATGTTTGAGCTTAGTGTGAGGTACATGGAGGTAGAGGTCTAAGATCTTAGGGGTAAGGCCAGGTGCAATGGACAGGCATGCACAAGGCTGGCAAGGCGCAGCCCTGTCAAGATCACAAAGAAGACGCAGATTGGGTTCCAGCAAGGATCGGCTGACTCATCGACCCTCATGCACAGTTGGTTGTATTGTACAGTGAGAACACTTGAGGCTGCATGACCAGTGATGTTTTGCGCTGAACGGTGACAGTACATGCGCTGATGGGATCAGCTGGGTTGTGGCATGCAATGTGAATATTGTGTATGTCAATATCATCAAGCAGGTCATCAAGGCCAAGAAGGATTAGAGAAGGTATAGAAAAAGCAGCCTCAGAGGGAAAAAGAGTGAAAGGAGGTGTGGGAGAGGAGTCAGCAATAGAGTTGTACTCCCAAAGAAGGTCACTTTGTGCCTAAGAGCTGAAGGGTTTCTCCAATCAAGAGAAGTTGAGCTTTGGTGTGGAGTGCAGTGGAGATTTTTCAAGTGTTTCTCCTGCTGTGGTAGAGAGAGGTGACACTGTGAGGGGTTAGGGAAGACCTGTCCATGTGGAAGCACTACAAGATTACTCACAGCACTTCCTGCAGTTGTGGAACTAGAGGTGGCAGCAGCACCCATAGTACCTCCGGAAGCAACAACTCCCCCAGTATCCTCATCGTCCCTAGTACCAAGAACGCCCACAACATTAGTGAATAATGAAATGGAGCAAAGAATGTCCATGAATAACTCAGGGCTGCACACCGGGATTCGCGGATTCACGGATTGGAGGTTGGACCCGGATCCGCGGTTCCGAATCCGCCCCTGGACCCGGATTTCCAAGTTTGGATCTGGATCCACGAATCCTCTCATGGATTCCGCGTGATCAGCACAACAAGTAAAAAGATGAGACCAAGCTAGCCAGATTGACCCACTGTCACAAAGAATAGTGAGAGGACGCAACCGGAAGGGCATCAACTGATGCCTCACGAAAATTCAAATACACTGACTTGTGCATTTGAGCTAACGTGGAAGGTTGGACTGGGTGACCAGCCTGATGTGGATCAGTGTCCACAAACTGCTTCGGGATTCTGAGAGCAGTGAGCCTCTCAAGGATTGGCAAAGAGACTGGCTTCAAGCCTCAGGAGGCTCATTGGAATTTCCATGGCTGCCAGCCACAGCATTTGCGACGAGTCACTACCAGCCACTGGCAAGAAATCACATGCGCTGCCAAGCCCTTGGTCCTATTCGGCAAGTATTCAATCTGGACTCCTCTGGTCTTTCATACAAACATCCGCCCTCCTTCCCTCCTCCCACCCAAAGGACTACGACCAAGGATTTGCGAATCTTGAACGAATCCGGACCTTTGACCCAGATTCGCAAATTGATTCAGTGAATTCGGGATTCAGTGTGTATCCTTACATGTAGGGGCGAGAACGGTTGCAACAGTAGATGTGTGAATGGAGCTGATAGTGCCAGAGGTGGAGGCAATTGTGGTGGCAACAGTAGTCGCAACAACGGATGATGTAGCAACAATAATGTTACAGATGCCAAGACGGATTGTGCTGTGTTCTAGATTTTGGTCAACCAAAATCTTGGTCCTTAACTTTGGGCCAAAATGTTGACCCATATTAATGAAGGAAATAGCCAAAGTTTTGGCCACCATAAAATTTAAGTTTAGTATTTAGAATCTTAAAGTTTTACATAGTGAATCTGTGTGAAAGCGACTGAATTTTCTCTTTTTGTGGCCAGAAACATGATGAGATGGCCTCCATTACCCTAAAAACATCCCCCATATGACCCAGTGAACTAAAGTTTTAAATTTTGAATTTTCAATTTACCGTACTCCCACAAAAATTCGGAAGGTCATTTCAGAAGGAATTTCTCATATGCTTATTTCGAACACCCGGGGTTGAATTTTGGATTGTTGGCTAGGGGCGGTCACTGAGAAAGCACACACATAAAATTAAAATGCCTTGCTCTAATCTCCGCTTGCACGCCATTGCCAGGGAGGGAAAGCGTGGTGGGCTATCCCGCGACGGGCCAAGCGCTTGGCACTGTTGCGAGGCAGCGCACCACGTGCACTGCCAGCGCACGCTTAGGATGCGCGGGACGGGAGAAGCTGCCCGTGGACCGGTCTGGCCACTTGCTTCCGGACCGATTTAATTCAAACGCCAGTTTCAAAGTAACTTCTGCCCACTGGCTAGGAAGGCAGAACAAAGTAATGGGCCGGTCCCGAAACAAAAGTAATGAATTACTGTCCGAATCAGAGTGGGATAACGGTGGTTTAATTTAACTTCATTTAATTTGTTTTATTTTTTAAAACACCCCATGACTGAAATTTCGGCCCGAATTTTTTTGGGGCCAGCGTTTCGGCCTCAAATTTATGGAGATTACAAAATTTAGAACATAGGGATTGTGAGGTGGCAGATTTTGAGTAGGTCATGGTGGCTCAACCAAGTGCCGTGCAAGTGTGAGCCCTACCGGCTCGGGCTATGGTAGAGAATGTTGAACATGTCCTTTTGTGACATAAAGTACCTCTCCAGCAAGACTGAGAGTGTCAGCGTGAGTAGGAAAAAGTGGAGATCATTCTCGTTGCTCACGTTCACTGGTTTCACTGGCTGGAGAATTGTTAGAGGTACTATCAGGAGGAGGCTATGAAACAGGAGGTTGCAGCTCTGGAGGAGACTAAGAAGTCAGTAGTGTACAACAATGGCTCAACCTCATGATCTCTTACCTCCTCAAGCTGGTGGATGCCATTGCGCCAGTACTCCCTTCACAGCATGTGCACCAAAAACATGACGTTGTTGACGTTCTCGTTTTATCTTGCCCGGCGGCCGGCTTGTGGTCACACCCATGACCAGAACTTCTCGTGGTCACAAGCGCTAGCGGAGGGCGGTGATGCAGCTCATGATTCGACCATGAGAGCATGGAAAATGAGAGGAAATGGTGGGAGGGTTCTGTCACATATGAGTTGGGAGTGTGGTGCCAGACGAGTGTTAGGAGCGGTGGTCAACACCGTTGTGCGCACACCGCTATTGGTACTGCATTCCTTCAGCTCTATATGTGGCTGCGGTTGAGATGGAGAAATGTGGCGTTGTGCAGAAAATTGCTCGCATTGCTGCTATAGCTGTTGACCTGACTATAAGAAGATGTCATTGTTCCCCCCAATGAGAGTGCATATGTTGTGATGGTTAGACGTGATGAATACAGGCAGCTACAGAAGCGTTTAGGAACTCTTGGTGCTACAGATGTGGCCGTAGAGGTAGGAACATGTAGATGTTGCTTATGATACGGTCATTGCTGTTCCCTAGGGTTGCGGTGAAAGAGTTGTCACCCTGAGAGCCAAGACCAAGATGTGAAGACAGTGGTGTGCAAAACTTACTCTGTTGTTGCATCAGCTGACGTGTCTGACTAGACGCCGCCGATCCTGCCAATGAGAGTGCAGATGCCGCGATGCTTAGACACCAAGAATGCATGCCATAAAAGCAATAGGTAAAGGCAAATGGGGTTGCGGATGCGGGTACTGTGGCGAGAGTAGGTAGATTTTGTTTCAAATGCAATCACCGCTGTACCCTAGGGTTATGGCGATGGATTTGTCACCCTAAGAGTCCAGGTTGAAGAGAATGCCATGAGCTTTGGTGACAAAGGTCACTATTCCTGTTGTAAGAGATGTGGTGGCAGCGGAGGCGGTGTTGCGTGAGTTGGCGTCGCCACTAAAGCGTCAGTTGTTTGAAGCATCCATTGCTTTGTGGCGAGGGGCTCGAGATCAGTCTGAACCAAGGAGACATGAAATACGGAAGGGATGATCCCTTGTACTCTAATACCAGTAGTTTTGCACTGATCACGTGGAAGCATGACACGTGGAGAGAGGGAAGGAAGGGGAGATCCCCATGCGTGACATGCCGTGGCTCAAATCTTGTGGTACTAAAGATTATTTTAGAGCCAGTCGAGTGAGAACTAGAAGAGAGATAAGGGCAATACTGGTAAGCAGGACTCTCAGTCGTGCATGATGCATGCCAAGATCCTGCTGCCATTCAGGGGTTGAGCCTGATCTCTCAGCATTAACAGAGGGTGGCTACTCAACATAGCACAAAATCAATCTGGCATGATGGCGCCATAAGGAAAAGCACCTGGCTAGTATAACGTGACTCCCCCGGAAACCCACATGCATACTTGGAGATCGCCCAGACATCCTAAAGTGTCAATGGGCTAGAGCTCCCTACAAGCAAAATCAAGTGTGAGCAGTTTTGAGAGTACAATGGACCACATCCTGAGGTTGTACTATTGCTGTAAAAATGCACAAGCTTCACCATTGGTGGCTTCCACCTTGTGGTGCAAAGCTCCAACGCAATTAGAGTATGCAGCCTCCCTTACATGTGTGAGATATGAGCATGGGGAGCAAGACAAGAGGGCATGAAAGGTGTTATGGACTATGTTTTGAACCATAGAACACAACACGAAGTTGCATTGGAAGAGACTCCACCACAAAGTTCAAGTGTTTGAAAAATATCGAAGCTCATCTTTACAAAAGACTAGTGCAGTCGAGATGTTGAATGAACAGTATGAATAGGTCAGTATGTTTCAATATAGCTCTGTTGGAACTATTGGAAGTGGTAAAACGTGTGAGAACCTTTGGCAACGGAACACCAGAGGTCGGGGCTTGTGGCCACAATGCTTGCAATTGGATGTTGCAAGAAAATCCATAGGACGACTTGCAATGGGAAATGAATCCAAGAATAAAAATGCCCACGCACAAACTTTAGGGACTCTTGCACATCATGTACGTGACAATGTTGACCTCAAAATCTCCATCTTGCCTTGTTCCTTCAGTATCAGAGGTTCCCAATTGGATGATGTGGTCAAGATTTGGCAACAACTTGAGCGGCTGAGTAATAAATCCAATTGACGCAAGCCATCATCATTCGATTCAATTCTCAATGTTTTTGAAGAAGATGTCAGTTATTATGCCAAACGGAGCGTAGATGGTGGACAGGTAGAAGTTGTGAGGCAGAACATGATTTGGAATTTAGGACACTTGAGCAATTTATAATTAGCGGTAAGTGTACTTACATGACAAGTGTCGAAATGATTGAACATGTACATGAAAGTGTCGAGTTACGAATGAGACATAGTTGAGGTTGTTGGGTCGATTGTCGAGTGACACGTGAGGAGTCGCATCATAAGTGGTCAGATTTGAGAAGGACCGTCGAGACATCGGGGAACTTCGAGAATCGACGGTGGAGTTGCGAGATGCATCTTTACAAATCTAGATTCGTCTTGGTGCGTCAAGACATCAACCGAAAGGTCATGATAATTGTGTCATAGACTTGCGAGAGTTGTCAAAGTTGTCAGAAGGTTTGGGATATTCACTGGAGGCGAGGGCAGTCGGCCGGTTTGCCGTTGACCGTTGGAGTGAGTATTGCGATCTTGCGACGCGGTGGGCTATTTTTATAATAACAGAACTGTCCACTTTGAAAGATAAGGGACTCGTGTATGTCTGGTACGTAAAACATCTCCCCCTTTTAGCCGCAACGTCCTGGTGCGCCTACAGATGTGGCCCGGTCACGGTGGTAATAGCCGTAGGTCATCAATATCTCGGAGGTTGTCATAGGGTTCCCAGCTGTTATGTGCAACGTCATAGCCGTGCCACTTGACAAAACATTCTGTTGTTTTGCCTCGTTGTCGATGGCCTAAGATGTCCTTGATAACATATTCTATGGACTGGAGGAGGGGGAAGGACATCCCTACAAGGGAAGCTCTCTCCGGGGTCTCGGTAGTGCTTGAGTGTGCTGACATGGAACACTGAATGAACTTACATAGTGTTGGGGAGTTTGAGTCGCGCAACCACGAGGGTTTGCATGCGCTTGATCTCAAACGGTCTCAACCATCGGGGTTTGAGTTTCAAACAGTCGGCTCCACGGAGTTTGATGTTGTTCAAGTTGAGAAGGATTTTATCGCCAGCAGTGAACATGTCGTCACTGCAATGTCGGTCAATCGCTCATTTCATCATTGCTGATGTCTGCACGAGGATTTGCCATGTTTCCTCCCAGATGGTGAAGTCTCGGGGTTGAACATTGGCCACGGGAATGTGGTTGCGACTTTGTAGTCTGGCTGGTGTGGCGGGGCGTTTGCCATACACCACTTCAAATGGAGTTTTACCCATTGCAATGGAAACTGTTGAGTTACATGCAATTTCGGCGGTGGGGAGTTTTGTGCCCAATCCGTCCCATGAGGTTCGTATAGTGTTCGAAGAAGTTGTTCAAGTGTTGGATTGGTTTGCTTGGTTTGACCGTCAATTTGAGGATGAAACGCCGTTGAAAGTTGAATCTATTGCCACAGTGAGTCATCAATTCGTGCCAAAAATGGCTGGTGAATCGGCCATCTCTATCACTTGTGATGGTTCTTGGTACGCTGTGAAGCCGCACGATGTTGTTTAGAAACAATCGTGATGTTCCTTCAGTGGTGACGATGGTTGTCGTCAAGATGAAATGGGATACTTATAAAAACTTTTCAATGACCACGAGGATTGCGTCATATCCCTCGGGTGTGACTAGTAATCCCGTGACGAAATCCATGGCGACATCGGCCCACAATACAGTTGCAATAGGTAGCGGTTGAAAATGTCCGGATGGCCGTGTGCGATGGAATTCTTGTCACTGACATGTGTCCCAGGTTTTGTAGAAGTTGGCCACGTCGGATTGCATCTTGTCCCACCAGTAATTTTTGGCCAGCTTCTTTAGCGTCTTGTCCTCTTCGAAGCATCCACCAGGTCCTGTATTGTGGCACTCTTCGAGTAGCATACGGCAAAATTCGTCGTTCATGGGAACAACCATCTGGTGAGTGAATCGACGTCGCCAGCAGAATGCATCGTACCAGACTTATGCTTTGTCGTATCCGCCATGCTGGTCGTAGTCTCGTGTGAAAGGCCGCTCGAGATATGGGTCTCGCTACTGCTATAGCGTTGCCACCTCAACCATTAAATCAAGTCGGTGTCTGAGTTCGTCCGCCGGGTTGATTTTGCCCGGCCGGTACTCGATATTATAGTTGAGCCCGGATTCAAGGAACTCCATCCATTGGTTTGACGCCGACTAAGGTTTGGCTTCTTCTTCAAAAATTTCAGCGCATGGTGGTCGGTGCGCACGATGCATCAGCGGCACTCCAAATAAGACCGCCATGACTTGAATGCATGTACGATCGCCAACATTTCTTTCTTGTGTACAACGTAGTTGCCTTTCGCTCCTCGTAGTTTTCGAGACATGTAGGCGACCGGTTGCTCGCCGTTGCCATGGTCTTTCAGGAAGGCTGCGCCAATGGCTCAATCAGACACGTCTGTAGCCATGATGTAGTCGGTTGTTGGATTGGCTAATCGCAGGGCTGGCACCAAGGTCCAAGCGTTCCGCAAAGCGATGGACGCTTCTTGTTTGCTGTCTCCCCACCGCCACTCATTTCCCTTTTGTGTGAGGTCGGCGCTCACACTCGGGCGTAATCCCGTATGAAACGCCGGGAATAGTTGCAGAAGCCGAGGAAAACTTGATCGTCTTGAACGTTGGTCGGCGTTGGCCAATCACCGACCTCTGCCACTTTTTTCGGATCCATGGTGATCCGTCCACCGTTGATGACGTGACCCAAAAACTCAATCGAACGACGACCGAAGTCGCACTTCGACAGTTTTCTGAAAATATGTCTCTCGTTTTACAACTTAGAGAACTTTTTTAAGATGTCCATTGTGCTCCTCCGGGGTGCGGGTTTACACCAAAATGTCATCGAGGTACACCACGACGAAATCGTCGAGGTATGGGCAAAAGATGTTGTTCATTGCCGCCATGAACGTCGCTAGGGGATTCGTAAGTCCGAGCGGCATTACCGTGAACTAAAAATACCCAAAGCGGGTTTGGAATACCGTCTTCTCGATGTTGGCGTCTGCCACGCGTATCTGGTGATAACCGTTGAGCAATTCGATCTTCCTGAAAATTCGAGGCCCTCGGAATCGAAAAGCTTGTCAGCCCAGGGAAGAGGATAGCAATTCTTGGTGGTAGCGTTGTTGAATGCCCGATAGTCCACGCACATTCGCATCTCACCAGTTCTCTTTTTTATGAACAGTACTGGCACGGCGTATGGTGACGTAGATGGGCGGATGAATCCGTGACCGAGCATCTCATCAAGTTGTTTTTTTAGCTCGGTCATCTTGTGATCGCTCATCCAATAAGCCCCTTCAACTGAGTCTGCTGCCCGGCTTCAGTTCGATGCGATGTTCCATGTCTCGGTGAGGAGGTGAGGTTTTCAGGAGTTCGTCGGGGAAGACGTTTGCAAACTCTTGGATGAGTGGTGCGAACTCTTCTGGTACCATTGCGAACTTTGGTGATGCCGATGAGGCTGATGAGGCTGATGATGAGTCAACTGCTCCAACTTTTGTTTCTTCCACTGGCTCAAGATGTACGAGCCATGCACAAGCTCCTCATCATACAAAGTACTTGGCCACGTTGAGCACTATCCGCTGCACTGGTTGTCGCTTCTCGGCTACCGTGGCTTCCTCTATTGCTTCCGCCTCTTCTACTTCCGCTGTTGGTTTCTGTCCCACGTGCAAAATTTGTTGT
Source organism: Penium margaritaceum (assembly GCA_023375785.1). NCBI lineage: Eukaryota > Viridiplantae > Streptophyta > Zygnematophyceae > Desmidiales > Peniaceae > Penium > Penium margaritaceum. The sequence continues at coordinate 206,708 of SZWC01001782.1, read as the reverse complement.
TTAGCACAATTGATATGCGGATTGTGCCGGTATAAGAAATCTCGTACAAGGATGATTTTGTGATCACTCATTGGACAAGACCTCTGGGCCGTTACATCCCGTAGATCTCACACTTGCAGTCGGAGTGGTTCTCGGAGTCTCCGTATTTGCAATTTCCCGTCGATGGCTTTCCCTTCAAACACCCCTGGTTTGGTCTGCAAACCTACCTTGTGAACCATGGCGTTGCTTATGAAGCTGTGTGAAACTCCTCCATGAAAATAGTGTTGGGAATATTCTGCGACTCTTACATCCCCAAGGCTGGACTTCTAGCAATATCGCAGGTTGGTCGTCCTCGTACCCTCTCATCGAACTCTGCGATCTCATGAACCCTCTGCGGCGATGTTCAAATGGTTGATCGTTCGGCACAGATCGCTCTGCACGGACAAGAGTTGCGCCTTACACTCTTGCCCTTTGTTGTTTCATGACTCATTTTTCAGTGACTTCCCCTCTTTTTGTCCTGCTTCTTGCTCCGACAGTTGTGAGCGATGTGCTTAAATTTTTCACAGTTGTAGCAAGTGCGCGTATCTCTCTGGTCGACGACGTTCACTTCCATCCAAGTCAAGGATTCCGCCAATTGTTTTTTTTTCTATTTCCACGATCATTGTGGTTGGGAGGTCGCCCGTCGTGAATTCCTGGATACGAGCATTGTAGTCAACTCTGTCGACCCTTTTTTCTACTGCAGTCATCTGCGGTAAGTCGTTCTGGATGCAGTAAATGGCAATTGTTCGTCAGATATCACGCTTGAGGCAATTGTTGTAGTGAAAACAGAGTTCGTCGGAGGCGATGTCCGCTCTGGTGATGATCTTGCAGAATCTCCGCGTGTACTCTGCCACACTAGATTGCTGATGGAGACATTGGAGTTTGTACCGTGCGTCGGACTTTTCGTTCAGTCGTCCAAATCGTGCGAGCATCTCGCGCATGAGAATTCATTCATGTCGGTTTGTGGCGTCAACGCGTCTTGCCCCTGTGGGTTGATCTGCTTCAAGGGTAGAACGCTTGCGATTGGTGACATGAGGCGGGCGTCGTTGGTAGTCGATGATGCCCCGCCGGTGTCCTGCTACAGTTGGATGGTCTTTAGGTCAAACCACCAACTTAGCGCCGTGCCACGTAAAAGCGCGACCGCAATGTCATTTTTTTTATCATCGTTGAACCCAGCAACGGCTAAGTACACTTCCAAACTTGTCAGCCACATCCGAACCGTCGGTCCTTTTGAGTTCGCAAGATCAAACGGTTCCGGTGGAGCTGTATGAATACCCTACTGCCTGATGATTTCGCCTTTAAATGTTTTTTTCGGGGCGTAGTCTTGGTTCGTTTTTGGGAATAAATAAATTTCTGTCTTCAAATTGGGCGAAATCACCTCATGTCGCTGTCTTAAATTCGTCTTTTGATGGCATCGAGCAGCCATTTCACCTCCGTCGCTCGCGTTTTCCGATGTAGGCGACTGTCCGACACCGGAAAACGCGCGGTCGCGTGACCTCCGACGGTTACGCGGCCGCATTTTGGAATTCGCTTGAGAAGCTAAGTTCGAGAGCTGCCGGATGAATTAGTATTCTATATTCATTTTAGGGTGGATGTTTTCCTAGTCAGAGCCGAATAAAAGAAATCGTCGTCCCCGAATAATTATTAAACATGGAAATCATCAGGCAGTAGGGTATTGGGTTCGCTCGAGAGTTGGGATTTTCTCTCGACAAGCACCGCTTCTCGTGCGCTTGCGTTGCGAAGAGCCTCCATCGCAACGTTGAGCTGTTAGTGCAGATGGGTGTTGATTCCCTCAAGTGCAGAGATTCAATTCGCCAATTCCCCCTTTATTTCGCGCATGTTGTTGAGTGCCACTTGTCGTTCCTGTCGCCATCGTTGAGGCGGTCCGTAGGGGGGCTGGTTTACTGCCATTGGGTCCGCGACCGGATTGGTCGTTGAATCCGTGAGGGTTGATATAGTAGCCGCCGAGACATCCGGGGACTTCAACGGTTTGTCGTCGACCGTTGGAGTGAATACTGCGGTCCTGCGACACTATGGGCTTTTTTTGTAATAAAATAAATGCCTAATCGGAAATTTTAGGGACTCGTGTATGTCTGGTACGAAACACCCATGATGTTAGAGTTCAGAATCTACTCTTGTTCCATTAGAGGTCGTGTTTCCTGTCACATGTTTGGAGCAGATTTTACGTAAATAAAATTTAAATTAATCAATTATTTAACATCTTGGAAGGAACCCATTGTTGGAAAGGTTTTTATGAACATTACTTGCAATGTGGGTGCTTTACTTGGTTTGAGTGTACACCGTAAACGAGATTGACTGGCTGATGCATTGATTAGTTGGTGGTTAACATCATCTATTTGAGAAACGGTATTTTTAAAACAGTGCTAGTCATTTTTTCCTCTCCTCTTTGTTGAAGTCAATCGTTGGGACCAGTCAGGACGTCGCCATGGACAAGTTTGCCACTGAAAGAAAAGTTTATTGCTGGTCAGTGCTGTTCATCTCTTCTAGCGAATACACCCTGCGCGGAAGCTTCTCCTTTCACATGCGGAGTAAACCGCACGTTTTCTGTCACCACCTAAACTTGCGAGGGAGAGTGGCCTGCCTTGCCGACGGCGTCATCCGCCCTCCCGCTTCCTATCTGGCTGCTCTTCCTCCTGCACAGCACCGGCGCGCTTGCTGCCGATTAGGATCGGGGATCGTGGATAAGGGATCGGATCCGCTGCTGCGCCAGCTAAAGCGTAAGCCACCCTCACCTATCCTCTCCTCCTCCTCCTCCTGATCCTCCTCCTCCTCCTCCTGCTGTTGATGCTCCTCCTCCTCCTCCTCCTCCTCCTCCTCCTCCTCCTC
>SZWC01001782.1:152894-185756 GCA_023375785.1 Penium margaritaceum | reverse complement strand
CACGCACGCACGCACGCACGCACGCACGCACGCATGCACGCACGCACGCACGCACGCACGCACGCACGCACGCACGCACGCACGCACGCACGCACGCACGCACGCACGCACGCACGCACGCACGCACGCACGCACGCACGCACCCACGCACGCACAGACATTCTCTCTCTGACGCTCTTTCTTCCCGAAAACGGGAACGACGACTCCTTTCCACTTACTTCTGATCTCGTACAGTTGGCGAAGCACGATCACGCAGCAGGTCTTCCGCCAAGTGCTGATGCAGCCGCAGGACGCCTCCCTCTCGTCCTCGAAGTGCTCAACGACCCTGTCCCCTTGCTCAAGAAGTCGCTCCTCCTCCCCAGGCAACGGCGCTCGAGCTACTCAGCTTTGGCAAAAATTTCACCTCTTGTGGTCGCTTCTGTCAGGGAAAGTCACAGAGACGTGCCCTCGATCACCTAGGGAGAAAATACCTCTGTCGAACGACGTCCGATCGAATGCTTCGCTCGTTCTTGACTTCCTGACGTGAAAGAAAAGGCGCTTCGGCTACAACGTGCCACACTAGCACGCGGGCTCTCGTGCAGTGAAAGACGCCTCCGTACACCGCACATGACAGTCTGCCAGCGAGTGAACAGCAGGTTACAGAAGAAACAAGGATCCAATGTTGCACAGGGTTACGTAGTAAGCAATACAAAGTTGGCTATAAGTGAAACCACAAGAGTTTAGAAGACAAACGTATGGAAAAACATAATGTAAAAATTCCACTTCATCTGAACTTGATGTGTAATGCGTTTGTTTTGTTTGATGTAATTATTATGCTTGTACTCTTCCCAAAGCACATTCAAATGTGACCTCTATACAATATTTTTTGGAATCACATGTGAAAATCAACATTTTGAAATCAATATCATTTAAAAATTGATGTATTTAACCCATTTTCACACATGGATTTGTTCCATGGACTACCTTCCACACATTTATTGTATCCATACGTGTGTCCACATCTATGTGCATATACATGTAGTCGTTTATGAATCTCTAAAATTATGTTTGAGTCATTAGCATCATATATATTCAATCTATGTAGTATTTTCTTCACATTGATATGATCCAACCATCTAATGACAATGATTTGTTGTGATTACATATGTGACAAAAACATCATTTCAAAGAAGGTGAATAATTCATCATAGATTATAAGTTACATTATGTTTCAAAATATTTCTCCTTTCTTAAGCACATTGATCTAACAGTTCATTTTTGGTGTAATGTAACTTGGAACCGGGTATGCAAGCTCAACTGTCTTGGAGCATGTAGCAATTCGTTCTTGGCTAGTTCCTCTCGCCTCCGGATAGTGATGTGGTCAACTGAGCTCGTCTCGTTGACCAGTCCGGAGCGTGTGAGAGAAACAAAGCTAGTACGTCTTTAGCTTTCAACCCTGTCGGATATTCTTGTGATGTTTCGTATGTCCTACTTGGAAACAGAGTACCGTTCACAAATTGCAGGTTGGCGGACGTCCCCAAAAGAGGTCTACAAAACGATGATAGTAGGTTACTACTTAACCCAAAATGTATTAGAATGCATCATGTAGCTTCAGTATCTGACTACCCAGACCATGGTGGTTTCTATGGGGCTGAACTAGCGCTTTGATTTTGCTATTGATTCCAACTCCCCGCCAGTTTGGTTCGTGGGAGGTGGCTTGGCGAACCGGTTTGGGAGAGATCGCAACAGCTTGCGATTATGCCAAGAAGCTTCTATAGAAAAAAAATCAAGAAATAAAAGTTTCCCCGTCGGTTTCCCTTCATTTTATCGCATGAGTTACCTATGTGGCGGGGCTCCCAACGTGTGAGAAATGTCTAAACTATGGAGAATCAAAGAACAAAAAAATCCCACTATGAGGAAGTTCATTTATAAAATGTTTCACAAAAATGGTTATGTAAACTGTCTTCCACATCCACGTTCTTGGAGGCATGTTGAACACATCCGACATTGCTCAAATTCATTTTTGCCGCTTTCTATGTGAGGTGCACTACAGAGAGTCTACAAGCAGAGCTAGTTTGGCATCTCAAACATCATAATTGGTTGAATTTGATTTTGGGAGAACATTGAGGACATGCTACTCAACTCCTTCCGATTCGAACTAAGTCCTCGCTGATTGTAGAATCATAAAAGAATCACAACTCATGCACGGAATCAATGGAACCATATAATCAATAGCAAAACAAGTGTGTCGGTTCACCCCCAACATGAGGCTATCAAAATGCTTGACAACTCATGAAAACCAATGATGGTTGACGACCGCATAGACACCATCGTTAATATAGGTGGAAATTTCAAGTGGAATTAATCAATCTCATCATCAAAACATCAAGGATCAACAGTTCTCATCATCACAAAAATCACTGATCAACATGTACCTATGCAACAACAATAGTTGTTTTCTTAAATCTATCATGATTTTTTTTATATGATTGATTGCAAGGTTGATCTCTCATGCGATTTCTTTTGCAATCATAACATGTGAGTGTGACCGGATGTGAATGTTTAACCTCACACTTGATGGCGACAATAGATGCGTGAAATGATGACGCATTCCAAACAACCAAAATTTCAATATTAGCAATATCAACGTAGGAAAAACGAAGCCTCCGAAACCCATATCATCTAGGTGATCTAGCTAGGTGATCTATCGTATAAGAATACAAAGCGCGATTGGATTGATTATGTACAAGTCAAAATAGAGTGGAGCGATAGGTACACTTTGCACACAATTGTAGTGTTTCTTTCCTCCATGGGACTACGGAGCTTTGAATATAGACTAAAAAGGTATGGACCCAAACTAGTGTTTTTTACGGTGAAGAAAATCATGAATTTCACAAGTTGGTCAAACCTGAATGGGTGGCCCAAAAAACATGAAAGGTGGGAGCAACAACTCGAGGTCATGCCAATTTCTTTGTTTTTAAGGTCCAAATCTGTAACATGTATAGGCTTTCCATATTCCGAGGGCATCTCAATTCAATGTTTTGGGTAAGGAACAAAGAATGGTGTGTAAGAGCTTTCAAGATAGAGATCCAAGTGTCATTCCCATGTGCTAAATTTTAGTGTTTAGATGAATAACTTTTTTACTCACTCTTTAGCATGTAGCAAAAAAACCACATCTCTTCATATTCACCTATATGCACCAATGTGGCGCAAAGCAACATGACCCACAACCCATTTAAGAGAAAAAAAAACTCTCCACCAACAGTATTTCCATTCTCATTGTTGGCACACATTGGAAATAAAGCATAGAAGAAGCATATTTGAGGAAACAACCCATGAAAGTTTTACAAAAAGAGTCTCCAAGAAAAACATTTTTTTGGCTTTAAATGTGGCAAGTATTGATTATACGACGTGTGATTAAGTGCTACCACTTCATGCCTAACAAGGCAGGATATTATCCAATTTTGTAGCCCATCATTTATGGATCAAAGTCCTTGTATCACAAGGGAGGCATATGGAAACCTGATAAACACAAGTTAGATGGAGAATTAGACTCATAGAAAAAATGAGGTAGCAAAAAAATCTTGCAATGAAAAACACACCAAAATATTCTTCACTTGACAACCTATACTTTTATCTTGTTTTGCATGAGTTCCAACTAAGACTTCATGTAGAACGTGCCAATGTGTTCCATAAAAATACATTATGAAACTCAAAATTAGCTAACACCAGATTCAAACATAACAAACCATTAGAATCCATATATATGCAAATTTGTCTTGACATTTTTTATTTATGAATGTCATAATGTTTGATTCTTAAGTGGGCACGTATTGTTTATGTATTCATTGAGTATCATCTTTCCAAAACATGCATCAAGATACTTTCATTACATTAACATCATCATCAATATCTTCTCTTAATGTTATGTGGTGATGGTACATTTGATGACTTTATTCCATTATTGACCGAATTCCTTTTTGCCCAGTGTAAGGGCCTTAAAATCGATAGTTTTATCCAAAAATTCTTGCAAACTCCACTTGGTACTCGTTTCATTGAACAAATATGTACTTCACTAACCTATTTCAAAGTTTTGGTAACATGCACACCACACCCACTTTTCAAAAAAAATACATGCTTCACCGATCCATCATGGATGTTTGAAAATTTGTGGATGTAATACATTTATGAATTGTGAATTATGAATTATTGGAGATAATTATAGAATTCTTTCAACAAATTTTGGCTTACTATCTAAAATATCCTGTTTACACAAAGGATAAATTTGTCCGAGGTGCCTTGTTCGACACCCGTCCTGACGCGGGCTGCCTTCCGTCGGAAATCATAGCTAGATGATGCCTTCGCCCTTCCTGGTCAGTCGGAGGGGCCTGTCTTGGGAGCGCCGTCCCATTGGATGCCCGTCTGAGGGGAAAAACGATCATGTTGAATGCCGTCAAATTCACACATGGATCGAAACCGACGGATGGACAAATACTCTTCAAATACTCTCCGATGAAATGGGACAAAAATATTCCAAATACACCGACGAATCAGGATCTCAACTCATGCATCTTAGACCAATGAGAGCGGCCTAGGAGTCCGCACGATCCGTGGGTTGGATGTTCCTAGCTATTTGGAAAATTTTGGGTACTGTTCGTCGGTGCCTGTGAAATGGATCCTGTTTGTTTGAATTGAAGAAAAATATGGTGTGTACGAGAAACTTCATCAACCTGCTGAGAACTCAAAAAGGTTCCAATCGATTAGGGTCGCTGTCTACTCGGTCGCTTGAACAGTACATGCGAGACTGGTTTCCAACGATTGCAGGTCGTCGCTTGTGTGCGGCTTGAAAATAGGCATAAACTAGACATAAAACTCCGAATTTGACATTGATAATATACTGACAATCGAAACAGGCACCTATCATCGTCGCGATGTGGACCCGTCACCTCGCGTCTATGCGAGTCGCAAACCAAGAAGTTCGCATATAGTTGCCCTTACACAAATAAGTCACCATTTTGTATCCTATTTTACAAAAGCATACTTCCCTTTTATTCTTAATCCATTTTAAGGGGGACATCCGATTTGAATGTGTAATGTAATAAAAAACATTGTGAGTTGTATTTGTGAAATTTCATTGAAACGAATGGTCTACCTTTGTGATCAACAATGCATCTTGGTCGCTTCCAAACCCCATTCCTTTGTCTCATATCTTACTAATGTGAGTGGTTGTCATCCGAATGTTGGCACTCCGTAGCTGCATTCTTAAAGCTCCAATTTGTAGACATTCTAAGGTGCAAAGAAAGTTTATCAACATGTTACATAAAGATTTCATGCTTCCATTAGTCATACACCATCTTCGAAGTTCATGCTATGTAAACATTTCTTCCATTTTTCCTTAACTCCTGCTCTGTTGAAGGCCTTTACATGGTTTTTTAAGGATGTCGACCATGAAAATTTTATAGGTTTTTATTTAATTTTTGTTTTCAAATTTTTAATGTATGAGGAATGCTAATGTTTATCCATTCACGATGCATGATCATCACATCCTATTGATGTTGACTTCTTGTGAGAATACGATACTCTCCATGGAATCACCCTCCACACCGCACTGACAATGGGTGGATGTTAGATCCACGTGGTGGGAAAAGTAAATGTAATTTTTTTCCCTCAATACATTAAATATTGACCACCATAGTCACCGTTTTTAACACCTCAAGAGGCAAATCCTTAATCTATGATGACAACTTGCCAAACTTATTGATCCTATATATTCAACCATATGCCTCGTCTCAATACAACAACTAAGAGTACAAATATAGCTTCCACGTCCGAGAGCACATGAGCACACGCTCCCTTGAGTATGTGAAGGAGAGAACGATGGTTTGATTCAGAAAATGTGTCCATCCATATCATCTGCCTATGTAAATGGGTCAAATCAATGAAGCACATACATATAATATCAAAACAGACCTTCTTCTATCTCATGTTATGTCTAAGGATAAGATGTAGTGCCCAAACATCCCTAGATTATGCCCTTAAGTACTACGTGCATATCTCTCCCTTTATTTGCATGTCATGAATCTAAGGTCTCTTGACGAGGACGGTTACATCGATGGCATACACAAGGCTCTACCTTAGAAGCAACCAAATTTTTGTTTTGCTGCCCCCAACCTACATCGCGAATTAGTCGCTACCACTTTTTCCACGCTCAAAGGGAATTCTCTAGAATATTGCAAAATCCTTGCGCATTGACGACAACTTTTAGGTCACTTTTGGAAACTCGCCGGAACGTATTCTTGACAATCCTCAATGTTTTGAGACTGCGGATGAAGTTCTTTTGGGCGACTTTAAACAACCTTGCAAACCCTTAAATCAACCTCGAAGCGCCCCGTCCAACAAACGAAAGACTTCTTGAGCGAAAGAATCAGAACAGAGCTTTGCATAAAGCAAAACGCAAAAAATCCAAACGGCTCAACCGAGCCTCATTTTCTTATACTCATAATTTTTATATACGTTGCCAAGTTTTGGCACTTGCAACAACAAAGTATACTTTCCGCTTCTCAAAAATATCCAACTGACCCCACTCTCTTGAAAAGAGACAAGCTTCATTTTCAACTATGAACCACCTCATTTCCGACCAGCCGATGCGGTCTTAGACCGCATCGGCCCGGGCAGAGCACAAGACTAGTTTTTGCATCAACTCGAGACTCGCATGTGTCTTTGACCACATCTCCACCAATGAGACATTTGCAGACCTTGCGACGAAGTTGGCGCACAAAGCGAGCGCATTTGGCGACAACATCGGCAACCAGCGATGGCCAAAGAAACCTCACAAAGGACCTTCAGCCTCATTAAGGGGGATGAGCGGATGACGACTTGCACCTGAACTAGCGCAACCAATCCGGAGCCTGGCATGCATGACATGCCACCTGCACCACCGACCAATACAACTCCATCATCGACACGAGACAAAATCGCGAAGCAAATTAGTCATCTGGTTGTAGTTGTTTGACAAGCTTGTCAAACAACTACAATAGTACACCACCAAAATCTGTTACTCAAAGGCGTAAGAAGCGGTACTCACCGATTGACTCCACATCAGTGGGTCCTCAGTTTTTCCAAGGCTTCCTGAGGCCTTCAATTAAGCAAATTCCAATGGACTGCCAGTCAGGATCTTCCAAACGGGTTTGGAGGTATACTTCACCGCTGCTAGGGTTCACTCCAATGGACAGAAGATGAACCTCGTAGCCTTTATTTTTTAGGGCACAGCTTTAAGTTGGTGGGTCGATATCATGGCCATCTAATGACAGCGGGTAGCCAAAGGCGTTGATCCAACGGCTACCGCATCATCGCCACCAGGCATACTATCTCTCAAGCGGGTTCACCCGACATGGAAATTATCTATAACATCTCTGTCCAACTGGCACGAGATCACCCAGGCACCTTTCCCTTCATTTGGTAAGCTAAAAGAGAGAATAGAGGTTTCTTATCGACTACAATGACCGAGGTAGCTTTCCAGCATGGTGGAGTACATGCGCCATTTTTACAAAATTATCACTTGTAACAGCCTCGAAGAGGATGAGCTCTATTTTTACTATAAAATAGCCTCAAGCAAGATACTCGCAGAGCACTCGTAATTTACGACATCACCAACAATTTGCCGCGGATCACCAAAACCGCCAAACGCATCAAATTTGTAGGTTCAGCTCAAAGTTCAATGTATCGTATGGCTCGCACCAAAGATATCAACCGTAGCAGAGTAGCGGGCATCGTTCATAGAATTTGGAGAACTCAAACCCGTTGGAAGTCGATGCGAGTAAGCAAAAAGAAGATCAATGGACCTACAACATCTACAAAAATATCAGACACATTGTGAGGAACTTCCCCAAACAAAACCATAAGGGGGGAGTAGAAGAAAAGGCAAAAAGGAGAATAGGAGTCGGGAAAAGATAGGGGGCACAAGTAGACGACAAATTTCCTACCCCAACAAAAAAACTCGCGCTGAATGATCACCCACCCAAACGGCTATGATCATCTAATACGGAGGTTCTTGAGGTCTAAAAACTTGACAGGGGATATGAGGACGACCAGCTTGCGATAATACCGAGAGTGCAACCGCGTTGTTGCATAAGTCAAAAACCGTTTCCAGTGTTACTTGATGGAGTTGCATCCCATAGTTTTGTATCCGACCAACTGGTGACAAATCTGGGTTTGAAGCACAAACTTGGAGCTTTTAAAGGAAGAAATGTCAATGGCTGACTTTACATCCGCCATCTAAATGAGCCACTAAGATTGCGCATCGGAGATGTACAAAACATAACCGTCTAGAGATCCTACCCAATGACTAATAGTAAGATGATTATTGGGCAAGATTTTGTGGATTAGCATAATCCACAAATCGACTAACGGAGTGGCATTGTCTACATCAAACACGATGAGAAGTAGATCTTCCTAATCCTCGTGCATCAGCCAAAATTTGACTCATGTGCAACAAGTGATAACTGGGTACCTATAAATGACACACAAATTGCAGTACTAACTACGGACATGTAACGGCCTACTCTTATTCCAATCTCACATGATGTGGCAAAAAGAGATCTGAGGGGAGGGTATTTGGTGTGGTTGGTCCACGTCGATTTGAGCAGCACAAGTAATGAATCAGTTGCCGTAGTTAATGCATCATCCTCATTAGCCTCATCGATATCAAAGTTTGTGAACGTGCCAAAAGAGTTTGCTCCGCTTCTGAATGAGTTCAAAGGGATACTCCCCAACAAGCTACCAAGCTAACTCCTTTCCAAACGCGACATTAACCATTCAATTGAGCTCAAACCCGGAAGTACAACAACTATTATGGGGACCTACCGAATGAGTGATCACAAACGTACGGAGCACAAGCGATAGCCGGACGACATGCTGAATGAAGGGTTCATCCGATCACCCATCTCTCCGTTCGCTGCACCAGTACTATGAAAAAAAACAAAGAACTTGCAACATTATTATGTGTGTGGATTACAAGGCGTTGAATGAAATCACATTAGAGAACCGCTACCGTGTACCATGAGCAAAAGAGCTTTTTGACCAACTTTGTGGAGCAATGATCTTTAGCAAAATGGAGCTAAGGAGCCGGTACCACCAAAATTGTTGTGCCTACAAGGATGCCATGAAAACTGCCTTTCAAACCAGTCACGGGCACTTTGAGTTCACACTCATGCCGTTTGGACTCACAAACGACCCCGCAACGTTCATGGCGGCGATGAAGAACATTTTTTGCCCATACCTTGACAATTTTGTTGTGATATATCTCAACCACATCTCCGTGTATAGCCGAACCTTAGAGGATCATCGACAACATCTTTGATGGGTACATGAGGTCCTCCAGCAGGAGAATTTTTGTGGGAAGCTCTCAAAATGCGACTTTAATTATCACTCGATCGAGTTTCTCTGTCACATCATTGGCGGTGGATGGACATCCATGAACCCAGAAAATATATCCGCAGCTGCAAATAGGCCAACTCCAACAAAAATATGTGACGTACATTTTTTTCTTGGGTTTTGCAACCATTACAAAAGGTTCGTGAAGGATTATGCCCGAGTGTCAACCCCCTTTTTCAAACCTCACCCGGAAAACTTGCGGTAGGAATTGGGGAGACAACAAACAAGAAGCTTTACGTTTCTATGTAAGGCTCTGACCTTGGCGCCGACCCTTCGATTGGCAAATCCAACGGCCAACTACATCATGGTCACAGATTCCTTTGATTGTGCAATCGGCACCGTCCTTCTGCAAGAGAATGGTGGAGGAGAGCACACCATTGCATACATGTCGCAGTAGCTTGACGGGTCGGAGCTCAACTATGCCGTCCACAAAAAGGACTTGCTCGCGGTTATCCATGCCTTGAAAACTTGGCGCTGTTTTTTGGAATGTTGCAAATCTGTGGTTCAAATAAACCACCATGCCCTTTAGCACCTGAAAACACAACCGAACCTCAGCCAAAGACAAACTCGATGGATGGAGTTACTTGAGTCAAGCTTTGACTACGAAATCCAGTATCAGCTCGAAACGAAAAATCCAACGGACACGCTAAGGCACCGACCCAGTCTTGTGGTGGTCCATGCAAAACAGATTCAAGCAAACCCACATGTGGCAAAGTTATTCACACGTGGCTACAAGGACCACGAAGCCTTCTACACGACAAAGTTCCACTTCTCAGGCTCCTATTGGCACCGTAAGCACAAAAATCAGGTCGTCAAACTCAAAGTCGAGGAGCTACGACACATCCTTCTCGAAGAATGCCACAAATGTTGAGGAGGCCACTTCTGAGCCAATAAGATGTTGAAGAAGGTTACAAAGCACTATTGCAGGGACAAAATGGGGGTTGATGTTGCAAACATTTGGGAAATTTGCAACCTTTGTCAGCGACACAAGAGTCAACGCACCAAACCCCTCAAACGACTACAACCATTGCCAATACTAGAAAACCGCAGACCAACATCTCCATGGATTTTGTGATTGGTTTACCTGTCACACCAAAGGGGTTTGAAACTTTACTTTTCCTTGTCAACAGGTTCTCAAAGATGGCACACTTTATTCCAACCACTAAGAATTGACCAAATCGTTTGACTGCATGGGGTTCCGTGATCAATCACAAGCCATCGAGATGCACAGTTCAGCAGCCAGTTTTGGCAAGATCTTATGCAATTGTATGGGAGTTGACCTCAACATTCAAGAGTGTTCCATCCGTAAAACTATGGACAAACCAAACAAACCAACAAAACGCTCAAACAACTCCTTTGAACCCTTTGCAAACCTCGGGAAAGAGATTGGGCAGTGAAGATGCTAGTAGCAGAGTTTGCATACAATTTGGTAACATCTGTCGTAACGGGGAAAACACCGTTCAAGGTGGTTTACATAGTATAACCAACCACCACAATTGACCTACAAACCGAGAGTAGCATCCCCAGTGTCAACACTCGTCGACAAGTTTTTTTGACAATCTAGGAGGAAACTCGTTGAACTCTTGCAAAGACGCAAGCAGCTCTAAAGCGGCAAGCTGATAAACATCGACAACCCAAGGAGTTCAAGACCGGTGATGGAGTCTTTCTCAACTCCGCAACCGTCAAACTCCGAGGAACAAGCAATCAAAAGCTCAAACCTCAATGGTTGGAGCCTTTCAACATCTATGTGATGCACACTCCAGTCGTCGCGAAGTTCAGACTACCAGACAACATGCAAATGCACCCGGTCTTCCACATCACAAAATCCTGATTTTACATCGATCTAACACAATGTTTTCCCAGATACGTGGCACCAACTCCGCCACCCATGATCGCAGACGGCGACCACAAGTACAAAGTTGAGGAATTCCTCAATCACCAACGATGAGGAGGCAAGGATCAATGTTTCAGTAAGTGGAAGAACTATGACGTGGCACATAAAATCTAGGTGTTGTACAGCCAACTCCCGGACGTCAATTTTCTCGTCGACAATCACAAAGCCCAGCTACGGTCGCGTAGTGGTAACACATAAGGACGTTACAACAAGAGGGGGGAAGTGTTATACCGATGGCATACACAGGGATCAAACTCAAAAGCAGTCTTATTTTTGTTCCGCCACCTCCGACGTACATCACGACTCAGTCACGGCCACTTTTTTTGCGCTTGGAGGGATTTCTCCAGAATGTCTCAAAATCCTTGCAAGTTGATGACGACTTTCAGGTCACTTCTGGAAACTTGCCAAAACATATTCTCGATGATCCTCAATGTTTCAAATATATGGACGAAGTTCTTTTGGGCGACTTCGACAAACCTCGCAAATCCTTTATTCAATCTCAAAGCCCCCCATCAAACCAACGAGGAACTTCTCGAGCCAACAAATTAGGACACCGCATCGCGTCACGCAACGCGCCAAAAACCCAAACGGCTCAACCAAACCTTATTTCATTCCACTCACCATTTTCTTATATGTTGCCAAGTTTCAGAACATAAAACAATGAAGTATACTTTCCCCTTCTCAAAAATACCCAACCGATCCCACTCTTGTGAAAAGTGACAAGCTCTGTTTTCAATTGTTAACCACCTCACTTCCAATCGACGTAATGAGGACACACCACAAACACAATTGGAGAAAACCATTAAAAATCTAGAAAGGCCTTTTTCTCTATGCTTAAAGAAGGGCACATGAAGATGCATGCACTTCCTTGTAGGTCGGGCTTTCATTCACATGAACTCCTTGAAAAACGCGGTCAAAGAATTCATGGTGGACGCAGACATACCCATTTGTGGGTCCAAATCAAGCGAACTTGTAAGGAATTGAGATGTAAGTTTTGGGAGTCTATGGATTATACTTCCATCCACAAGGCAAACAAGTGCAAAAAAAACATCGTTGCCATCATTGACATTTATGTGTAGCACCTTGTGGGTTCTAAGACATGTGAAACTGCTTTTGAAGAATAAGTCTTTTCAAAGCTCCAAAATGTTGAAGCAAAACATTAAGTCTGGAATGCAAGTGCATCTACAACCACTTGCGAGTAAGGGCAACAAGTCGTCGGTATGATAAGGTTTACAATCGCAGAAACATTAGTCAAAGGTACTTGTCATTTCGATGGCATACACAGGGCTCAAACCCAGAATGGGCCTAATTTCTTTTCCACCGCCCCTGGCCTACATTTGAACTTAGTCGCGACTACTCTTTCCGCGCTCAGAGGGAATTCTCCAGAATTTCCGGGAATCCTCGCGCGTTGACGACTACTTTCAGGCCACAACCTGAAACTCGCATGAACACATTCTTAACGATTCTCAACATTTCGAGACTAAGGATGAGGTTCCTTCAAGTGATTTTGACAAACCTTGCAAACTCCAAATTTTATCTCAAATCTCCCCGTCGAACTAACGAGGGACTTCTCAAGCCAACAAATGGGAACACAACGTCACGTCACACAAACTGCCAAAAACCCAAACGGCTTGACCGAGCCTCATTTTCTCGCACTCGCCATTTTTATATACATTGCCACGTTCTGGCACTTCCAACAACAAAGAATCCTTTTCGCTTCTTAAAAATACCTAATTCATCCCACTCTCGTGAAAAGTGACAAGCCCCGTTTTCAATTGTGAACCACCTCACTTCCGACCGACGTAACACTTAACATCAGAGCACATTAACCCGAGTAGAGCACAAAACTAGTTTTCATATCAACTCGAGATTCAAACGTATCTTCAAGCGCATCTCCACCGACAAGTAGTTTGCAGCGAGCGCACCCCACAATAACAGTGGTAGCCGACGAAGACACCTGCGATGGCTGAAGGCATCCCGCAAAGGAACTTCAGCCTCATCAAGGGGATGGGCGGATGATGGCTAGCACCTCGACTAGCGCAATCGATCCAGAGTTTGACATGCTTCACATGCCAATTCCACTTGCACCACCGACCAATACAACTCCATCGTTGACACAAGAAAAAATCACGGAGCTAACTAGCTGGCTGGCACAAATGGAAGCGTTTCAACGAATGCTTGTCAAACAACTACAGTAATACACCGTCAAAATCCATGACTCAAAGGCACAAAAAGCAGTACTAGCCGATCGACTTCACATCGGCGGGTCCTCTATTCATTTAGGGTTTCCTAAGCTGTTCAATCCAACAAATTCCAAGGGACCGACGGTTAGGATCTTCGTGATGAGTTTTGAGGTATACTTCACCGCTAGTTAGGTTCACTCCAACGAATAGAAGATGAACCTTGCAGCCTCGCTTTTGTGGGACATGGCTCTAAGGTTGTGGGCCGACCTCATGGCCATCCCACAGCAGTAGGCAGCCGAAGGTGCTGATCGAAAGGCTACCGCATCATCCGCATCAAAAGTACTATCTCTCAAGCGGGTTAACCTGACCTTAAAGTTATCGATAACAGCCCCATCCAATTGGCACGATTTTGCCCAAGAACTCGTTGCTTGCTTCAGCAAGTTGAATTGGAAAGCAAAGGCTTGCTACCGGCTGCAACGTCCAAAGGAGCATTCCAGTGTGGCATAGTACACGTGCCGATTTTGCAAAATCATCATAATCAGTAGGCTCACAGAGGATGAACTTTGTTTTCATTACAATAGTGGCTTCAAGCAAGAGCAGTTGCATTTATGACATCACCAACAATTCATCGCACATCATCCGAGCTGCTTGGCAAATCGACTTCGCAAATTTCAACTCCAATTTCAACGAGTCCTACACGTGGCGGCCAAAATATCAATCGCAATATCGTCGCAAGTATTGGTCACAGAATTCAGAGAACTCGACTCCGATGGAAGTCAACACCATTGAACAAAAAAACAATCAATGGACCTGCTACAACTACGGAAAGATCAAACACATCGCATGGAACTGCCCTAGGAAAAGACTTAGGGGGGAGAGACACCAGAAAAAGCAAAAAGGAGGAGAGGAGTCGGTTAACGGCCAAGGACAATTGTAGACGCTGAAACTCCTACCACCACCAAAAACCTATGTCGAACGATCACTCGCCAAAATGGCTACGATTACCTAATACACGGGTATGTGAGATCCAAACGATTGACAGGGGATACAAGGATGTCCAGCCTGCGATACTGCTAAGTGTGCAATCGAGGCGATGTAAAAGTCAAAACTGTGCTTGCGTTACTTGATGGACGTACATCGCAAAGTTTTAGAACTAACCAACTGGTGAAATATCTACGTTTAAAGCAAAAACCTGAAGCTTTTGAAGGAAAGACCATTGACAAATGACTTCGCATCCGCCGACTAGAGCAGTTGTTATGATTGGAGGTCAGGAATCTGTAGGACTTAATCATCAAGAGATCATGCACAATGAGCGACTATAAGGTGATCCTCCGGTGAGATTTCCAATACTAGCAGAATTTGCAAATTGATTAGAACATTTGCGCTGTTTACATCAACCGTGACAAGCGTCATACCTTCCTTCCGCTGGTGTACCAACCAAAACTGAGCCTACGTACAATAAGCGACAATAGGATAGCTGAAAACGACACAACCATAAGAGTAATAACCACGCAAATGCAACTGTCGTCAGCTACGCCAATCTCACTTGACGTGGCAAAAAGACATTCAAGGAGAGGGGCCTTGGCGTGGTTAGTCCACGTCCATTTGAGCAACACAAGAACCAAAATAGTTACCACAACTGACGCATCCGCTTCATCGGCCTCATTGGCATCAAAGTTTGTGAACGCACCAGAAGAGTTTGCTCTACTTATGAATGAATTTAAAGGGGTATTCCCTGACAATTTACCAAGCAAACTTCCCCCAAATGCGACATCAACCACCAAATTGAGGTTAAACCAAGCAGTAGACCAAATGTCAAGGGGACCTACCGGATGAGTGATCACAAACTCATAGAGCTCAAACAACAATTGGACGGCATGCTGACTCAAAGGTTCATCTAACCGTCCCTCTCTCTGTATGCTGCACCAGTACTATTGAAAAAAAACTAGCGAAATGTTGATTGGCGAGGATTACTAGGCATTGAAAAATATCACTATCAAGAACCCCTACCCTCTACCTCAAGCGGACAAAATCTTTGACCAACTTTGTGGAGCAAGGATTTTCAGTAAAATAGACCTATGGAGCAGCTACCACCTAATTCGCATCGCGGATAAGGATGTTGCTGAAACTGCCTTTCAAATGCGTCATGGGAACTTGGAGTTCACGATCATGTTGTTTGGACTCGCAAATTCCCTTGCAACATTCATGGTAGCAATGATAAACATTTTTCGCCCATACCTTGATGATATTGTCGTGGTATACCGTAATGACATTCTCGTGCATAGCCGAACCCCAGAGGATCATTGATGACATCTCCGACAAGTGGTTGAGGTACTTTCAGTGGGAGAAGTTCTACGGGAAGCTCTCAAAATATGACTTTGGTCAACGCACGATTGAGTTTCTAAGTCACATCATCGGCGGTGGATGGATATCCATGGAACCAAAATGTATATCCGCAGTGGAAAACTGGCCAACCCCAAGAAAAGTAGGCGACGTATAAGTTTTTCTTGGGTTTTGAAACTATTATTAGAGGTTTGTGAGGGACTATGCCTGAGTTTCAACGCCTGATTCTGAACTCACCCGCAAAAATTTCGAGTGGAACTGGGGAGACAACAAATAACACGCTTTTATGTTTTTACATTTTTACGTTGTCAAGCTCTGACCTTATCGAAAACCATTCAATTGGCAAATCAGACGACCGACTATGTCATGACCATGGATGTCTCTGATTGTGCACTCAGGGCTGTCCTCCTACCGGACAACGATGGAGGAGAACAACTTGTCGCATACATGTTGCGGGAGCTTTGCGAATAGGAGATCGGCTATGTTGTCCACAAGAAAGAAATGCTTGTGGTTATCCATGCCTTCAACACATGGCAGTGTTGTTTGGAGTGCTCCAAATTTGTGGTTTGAACGGATCACCACGCCCTCAAGTATACAAAAGCGTAGCCAAAATTCAGACAAAAACAAACTTAATGGATGGAGTTCCTCAAGTCCAACTTCGACTATGAAATCAAGTAATGTCCCGGAAAGAAAAATCCAGCGGACGTGATGAGCCATCGGCTTGATCTCACGGATGTCAGTGCACTACACATTCAGGCAGGCCCGTACATGACTAAGCTATTCACACGTGGCTACGAGGACCGCAGAGCGTATGACATGAAAAACTTCCACTTTGTAAGCTCCTATTTACGTAGAAAGCATAAAATTCAAGTTCCCATCCCCAAAGTTGAGAAGCTATGGCACATGCTTCTCAAAGAATGCCACCACACCAGATGAGGAGGCCACTTCGGAGTTGAAAAAACTCTGAAGAAACTTGCAAAGCACTGTTGGTGGGACAAGATGGGGGTTGACTTTGCAAACTTCTGTAACAGGTGCGGCCTTTGTTAGCAACACAAGAGTCAACACAACCCCTAGGACTATTACAACCACTACCAATACCAGAAAAACTATGAATCGACATCTCCATGGATTTTGTGACTCGTTTGCCTAACACACGAGAGGGGTTTGAAACTATATTTGTCAACGTTGACAGGCTCTCAAAGATGGTGCACTTTATTCCGACCACTACGGATGTAACCGCCAAAGGAGCAGCACGATTGTTCCTTGACCACATGGTTCGACTACATGGGGTTCCGTGATCAATCACGAGCGATCGGGATGCGCTATTCACCAGTCAGTTTTGGTGCGATCTAATGCAGCGGTATGGGAGTCGACTTGACCTTTCAACAACGTTTGATCCTTAAACTGATGGACAAACCAAGCAAACCAACCAAATGCTCGAATAACTCCTTCAAACCCTGTGCAAACCTCACGTCACTGATTGGGCAATCAAGCTGCCTGTAGCCGAGTTCGCATAAAATTTGGAAACATTTGTCACAACGAAGAAAACACCGTTTGAGGTGGTTTATGGAGAGTAAGCAACCACCACAATTGATTTGCAAACCAAGAATAACATCCCCTTTGTTGCCACTCATCAACAAGAATTGTTTACATTGTGGGAGGAAACTCGCTGAACTCTCGCATATTCAGAATACGATTCCAAAACGTTGATTAAAAAGTAGAAGATATGAGAGAGTAATGTGAGAATAACCTATGTTAAACGAAAACTTTGGTTATCACTATGATATCACAAAAATCTCATTCTTTTACACATTAAGGTGATGTACATGAAGACGCATCCCATTATGTGCTTATGCATTGGATGTACATTGTTTAATGATGTGGAAGCATACAATGTACGCGTTAAAAAACATATGAAAAAGATAGGAAACCATGGAGAAAATAAAGATTCTTGCGGAAAGGAACATAATTGCCACTTACTTTCACAATAAACAAGCATTAGGATTTTTTCCATTGTTGAAGGGTACCCATGATCTATGTCCGCCATTGAGTCCATGCCATGGTTTACGGCTTCATATGTGATGAGGCCCAGTTTTTCATGCCATTTTGTGCACCCTAACTATCAAAGTGCACCTTAATGATAGTCGTTGCACCTCCTTTCCTAGGATTTTGCTCGCAAATGAACGTCACAACCCCACAAATCAGGCTAGTTCCACTGATATAGTTCAATTAAAACATCATTTTTCAAGTAATTATAATCCATGTCACTATGTCCATGTACGTTACAGCAACAACATTCATAGAAACCTTTCCATTTTAATTCTTTCATGGGTGCCACTTCAAAAACTTTCACGATTCAATCAGTACATTTGAACAAGGATAAACTGACCTACAAGCCTTGGTTCTTGGTCTGACCAAATGTGAGGGTCCTGTTCATGAACACATCTATGTGGAGGCCCATATTCAGGCGTCAATCAATAGGAAGCTTCGTTTGCAAACCGTGCGAATCCAAAGAGCCAGATTGGTGGTTGATCCAAGACTCCTCTATTTTGTTGCAACATCGTCAATTAAACACTATTATGTCAGCTTCAATTCCTTGGAAAATGTCAACATAACCTAGAAAATGAAACAAGTGAACAATTTCAACATTTGAACTTTCTTTTTGACTATATAGAAACCCAAAAAATACCAATGCGGGCCTTAATGCAACAAAACCATGCAAGAAAACGTAGCAAGATATTGAAAGCAAGGGCACCATTTTGGTTAAGAGCCACAAATTCAATAATCAGGATGCAAAAATGCTTTATAGAAAAAGTGATTAGTAGGAAAACATTCATGCAAGCAAGAGGTAATTATTTTGTTGTGAGTATCAAATAATATTCAGAATCAAGACAACTATGTTTTGTTATATGATGAAGTGACACAAAATCTGAAAACCGGTCTCAGATTGAATGAAAAATAGTTGCATCCTTTAACAGTTCTACTGTTGAGCACATTATGAATTGACCCTACTCTTTCTATCTTGTATGGCATGATTTTGAGCATATGTATCTTAATTGCACCTATTAATTGATGAGAAAAACCTTAGATAATCAAGGGTGCACGCCCACTTTGCGACATTGCTAGATTTGTGATTCCAATTAGGGGAGATCTGCATATCCCCATCGTTATTGAAATTGATCAACATGGCTCCATAGTTGGTGAGCTACGTCGTCAAGGCCTCTTAGTTCAAAAAGGAGTGAAAGAGGTCGCATTATCATGCCACTTGACTTGATAGGGCCTCAAGGTCGAACTGCCCTTTGAACAACAAGGAAAATTAATCTTTTTCATTTCCATGGTTTCCATACAGCGAAGATTAGGAATGGGGTCATTTTTTAATGTTGACATCCTACGTGAGTAGGGTTTTATAATAATAATGTGACGCATATGTGGTTTCTTAGTGCTCCATTTTTATCTAGTGGAAATCTGTAATAATTCATTAAGTGGCCCTACAATATACTTCTTGGTTTGCATGGATATCACATTCACTTTTGTGCAAATTTTCCTACATATTCTTTCACATAAAACTGGTCATGTATACACTACTTACACAATGACTTGGTAGAAGGCTAAAACTCAATGTTGTTAGTTCTTTATCATGTTTATGTAAGCGAGTTTAGTAGGTATTGGGTAACTTCTCATCGCGGTGCTGTCTAATGTTGTTTGTAAATAAGGGTGGGTTCATATTAAGTTTGATCAATTTTTGGCAAAACAATGTAGTGGTTTAATTTTGATGTATGCTTCATCGTTAGCTCACTACTAGGTCTAGAATTAGCATGGAAAGTCATAGACATATAAATGAGGATACTTGTCCTTCGGTGTGGAGTGATAGATTTTAAGCTAAACAAAACGAAACATAAAGCATAGAAATTGGGATTATTTCATCACAACATCACTCAATTTGGGGGGTCATAGTCAATCTTTGATCAAGTGGTCCTCCTATTTCATGATGATGTGGACACATATTTGATATGGATGAGTGAGTTCCTCCTCAAGTTTGCAAGATTGTGTTTATCTTGTTCTCTTTATTTGTTCATGAAGGGTCAGCTTTGAGATGAGACATTCAGATATTTCATAAGTCTAAAGCTATAGGATCCTAGGACATTGTGGTTTAGTGATGGAAGTAATGAGTGTGGTTCTGTAGCGGGGGGGCCGGTTCGACCCTCCCTCCTTACTGAAGCAAGGGGTGGTTGCGCACCACCCCTCGCGTCAGCGAGGCCTAGCTGGCGGCCAACAATTTGTTGGCCGCCGGCCAGCTTGTTCCCGGCCGGCTCGACGGCCAACGGCAGGCCAAGCGACCGGCCGGCCACTGGCCGGCCAGCCGCCAGTCGCCGATCGCGGCCTCCGCCCCATCGGCGGCTGAGGGGCCACAAGGGCCTCGAGGGCGAGGCCTCGTGGCCCCGTGCCCT
Organism: Penium margaritaceum; assembly: GCA_023375785.1. NCBI lineage: Eukaryota > Viridiplantae > Streptophyta > Zygnematophyceae > Desmidiales > Peniaceae > Penium > Penium margaritaceum. The sequence goes on along the minus strand of SZWC01001782.1, from coordinate 165,477 downwards.
CGTCCCCCTCCCCCTCCTTGCAAATAGGCAAGCAAGGATGAGGGATAGGGGGAGCGAGGGTGAGAATGAGAGAACTGGCGCAAAATCACCAGCGTGCCTTGCACGCAAAGATTTTATGCCAAAACGGCAAAACCTAAATCAAAGTTTGTTTGTGACAAATTTGGACATAAAATAAACAAAAAAACTTGTGCAAACACACGAGTTCGAGGTAAGAACCCCTTGTTTGGTTCCCAAAACCAGGGGTAGGGTGAAAGACGGAAATGGGCCTCCGAAGACTCAAAATATTTGAGTCTCCCTGCTCTGGGTCATTGATGACGATTGCCCTCAGTCCTACAAAGGGGGTAAACCCCTGATGCGGTATGAGAACGCCATTTTGCAAACTCCGACGACTTCAGAGCAGGAGCTTGAGACTTGACACGTTACAGAGGTTCTTGGAGCAAGACGACCCTCACAACCAAGGGTTTGATGGACATGGCGGCTACAACATATAAAACGCCGACGGCAGCTACACGTAGTAGAAGAAACGCCAGAAGGAGTACGACATCTACACTCCACGTATTGAAGTGCCGTAAAGTGCGTTAGAGAGCTTGAAATGATCTCTACTTGGTGGAGACTCTTCTTTCTAGCCTCTTCTTACTTCCAGAGGGCTAAGAGGATTTTTGTGGGGCGGGGTGGGGAGTTCCCATCCTAAAAAACAACACAATGCTCCCCATGTTCAAGGCTCCTTCAAAACGTTTTCATCCAAAATTTGGGACAGCGCCGTTTCCCAAGCTTAGGGACTCTCACGGCCTTAGAGCACCCTAAATAGAAAGAGGGTGACACCTTGAAGATTTTTTGCGGCTGGCCAACGCCGCCAGCTCAAGGGAGACACCGCCCAAGAACGCAAGAGGCGTCAAGGAGCATGAAGAGAAGACAAAGGAAGATAAGAAGACAAGAGGAAGACAAGAAGTAGAACAAATAGTGAAAGACTTGTTAGGAGTTTTTAGAATTCCTCTTTGCACTTCTTGCTCTTGTTTTGTGAGCGACACTCGCATCCCTTGTCATTTCCTTGTCTTGTAATTTTCTGTTTGCCTAGGTACTAGTCCTTACCAATTGTCGTGAGTCACTGCTTAGGAAGACTAGTCATAAAACCCACAACCTTGTGCGGACATGGCGGCCTAGTAACATATAAGTTTAATTTATAATTGCCTCACCGATCGTGAGAGCAAGGGGTTTGTGCGAGGCAATTCCTCCTTAATGTTGTGGGGTGATTCTCACAACGGTCTTCGCGTGCTAGTCACACGGGCAACAAGATGGCAAGTGCCGGACTGTCCAAGACCAACAAGGGCAAGGTGGTGACGGCCTCACCACAAGCTCTTGACGGACTCAAAGTATTGGGAGCCATCGCCGCAGGCACGGTTGCCAACCCAAAGGCAACCGTACCGCTAAAGGCAACTGTACCACCGAAGACAACCGACGCCGACGTTGGCAATACCGAGAGGCGTGTAGAGGCCAAAAATGTGCTTGATGAGAACGTCGACGTGCACGTGGATGACCCCTAAGCAACGGACAACGCGATGGAGGAGGATCTCTTGGAGGGGAACCCCAAGCACGACACCGACAATGGCAAAGGCGACGAGGATTGCGACCATCGCCATCGTCGTGCGACAAACTTGAGCTGATTACTTGAGAAGGGCAAGGCGCCCGTTGCATCACCTAAAGCTGCCGACGGCAGCGAGACTGCCGAGAGCAGCAAGGGTGCTGAAAGCAGCCACACGAGAAGTTCTTGCGAGAACAAGCCGGACGACGTTATCACGAAGGCAATTTGCGATGACCGTCGTAGGCTTGCGGAGTTTGCAGTGAGGTGGCAGGCCGACTCAAGATTACCACCGATGGTAGAGATACGGCACCACTTGGAGGAATGGGGGCGGACCCTCCTTCCTACAATGCGGCCGCAATGGGGCAGGGTAGCGTCCACTCGAGCGTCGTCACCGACGACAGTCTCCTCCAAAATTTGGGACTCCTTGGAGGCGTGTACGCCAACCGTACCCTTCTAAAGTTGGCAAGGGTGCACGGACAACGCGAGGCCCTGGAGGCTATCGTCAATGCTCTGACGACATCAGTGCTCAAGTTCACATGCGCCAACCAGCTAGCCCACGTCGGGCAGAGCATCACGGACCTCGACCGCGATCGCCAGTTGCAACGTCTTGGCACCCATGAGGCAAGCCGCCGATGCAACAACCTCGACAAAGCATTGCAGAGCATGACCCAGGTGTGGATGCAACAGCAAGCGTAGCGTGCCACAGTTGCCAATGCCACTGCGGGTGGCAACGATGACTTGCCTACCTCGATGACTTCGGGGCCGGTCATGAACACGTCCTTCCTCCAGAGTGTGGAGATCTTCTGGAAGGGCGTGAAGTTGACCGACTGGCTGAATCACATGGAGCACGTTCTATGTGTCCACAAGGCTCCACTCAACCAGTCGGGTGATCTTGCCACAACGCGGCTTGAAGATTAACTCTTCAAGTATGTAGTCAAGGAGTGGACTACGCAGTAGCCGCACCTCGAGTGGCAACCTATGCCGTGGAAGGCCTTCTGCACGATCATGCACAAAATGTGCACCCAACGTGAGAAGGCACAACACGCCTTCCACAAGATGAAGGACTTCAGGCAGCTGGGCAGCTCGCACGAATCCTACTTGAGCGAGTTCACCGCACTTGTGGAGGAAGCCGAAAGCTTCACCGAGGGCGATGGGACTTAGACCTTTAAGTACCCTAAGTGCATGCTGTTGGAGCACTTGCGTGATGGTCTTGCCAGTGAGAAGCTGAAGGACAGGACCACCACGACAGCCACTGACCAAGCTTGGACAAGCTTGAGGGCATTACGCGACTACATGAGCAAAGTGTATTTGGCAAACCCGAGGCACTACTCTGATACATGACCAAACGTGCATGCACAGCAAGGCCACAAAATGCGCATGGATGCTGTATGGGTTGGTGGGTCAGTTGGATAGCAAGGCGGGATCAAGGGCAAGCAGCCTGCAAACCCTCCAGCTAAGAAGGTTGGTGGACACAACGGCCCCAACAACAAGCGCAACCGCGAAAATGAAGAGATGTTGGCGGCGCATGAGCGTCACAAAGCAGCATTCAGCAAAGGGCTCTGCCACAACTGCATGCAGCCGGGCCACTTTAGGGCTCAGTGCCCTGAGGTTACTGGTGGTGGACAAGAGGCCACAGCGTTAGCTGCAGCAGCAGCACCTTGTGGGGATGGTGTAGTAGGAGGCCGCGAACAGGGCCGTGGACAGGGTTGCAGTTGCGACAATGGACCCGGCCATGGTAACAGACAAGGTTGTGGGGTGGGTTTTCCCCACCCCTGAGTGATGTTAGTGGCAACCACTCAGGGGTAAAACTGGATCACGAGTGTGGGTTCATGTTTTTAGATGAGGATGTTAAACAATTTGACTTTTTGACGAGTTCAAATTTCTCCGTTGTTGTCTCTCCTCTTATTGAACCACATTCTACACTTCTTGACCAACGTTGCCCATTAAACTTTGCATCTTCGGATGAGATGCATGATCGTACATGCTTACTGGTGGCGATACCAACCACTGTGCAAGAATTGATATAGTGATTGAAGCAAACGCCCACAAAGCAATGACCTCAATCACGTTCGCAGTACCTTTAGTCGACGATTTCGACCTAGTCAAATATAAAGACTGGAAGTTGCTAGCCAAATTCACACGTACCCACGAGATGTGGACTCAAGTGGGTCAATCATGGAATTTGCAACGCCCGTCATACTGATTCCATGTTTATCACAAACTCGGCTTGCCATCGTCAAACCTGTTCACTCGGAAGAGTGGAGGTAATATGATAATGCAGTTCAAGGGATACCAAACTAGTGCTCCCGTGAACGTATCTTTCACTAACATGAGAGGAGACGACTCATTTATTAGCCTTGGCTTTACCCGACAGGTTGGCTTGAAGTACGAGCCATCAAATGGCGCAGTTGTGGTTGGTGACAATCATATGGTACCCATTATCGGTACTTGTACAGCAAAAAATTGTATTGAAGGGTATACACAAAGTGTCACGTTGAAGGTACTCAACCTTCTTGAGCCGTTTGACGTGGTGCTGACAATCCATGGCTCCGTGAGAACAATGATCTAATTCTCTTTGAACAAAAGTGTTTGATCCTCCGCAAAGAATAGCAATGCTTTACGTTCATTCCGAGTACAAAGTTATCACCGACCCAACACAAATTCTATGCCAGTTTGTCTGCGATGCAGGTCAAGAGACATATTTGACAAGGTTGTCGATACTTTTTGGGGCAACAACAGAAAATGGAGGACGACTTGAAGGAAGACACGCCAAAAAAGATCAAATCTCTATTGGCGGAGTTCTCGCATGTATTCCAAGACCCATCAGCTGGGCTCCCACCCGAAAAACACATGGGCCACACAATTCCGCTGCAACCGGAGGCGACTCCTCCGTTCAGACCCATGTATCAACTTAGTCACGCACAAAGGCGAGAGGTTGAATGCCAAATCAAAGAGTACCTTGCAAAAGGGTGGATCGAGCCTAGTAGCTTGCCATACGGTGTGCCGATCCTTTTTGTGAACAAAGAGGATGGTGGTTTACGCATGTGCATGGATTCCCGGGCATTGAACAAGCTCACGGTGAAAAAATGATTCCTCTTACCGCGGACTGAGGACCTTCTTGACCACATTCAACGCAAAAGTATTTTTGTCCTTGGATTTGTCTCAAGGGTACCATCAAATCCGCATTACGGAAGATGATGTGCCCAAAAGCGCGTTTCGAACACACAGGGGACACTATCATTTTCGAGTGTTATGCTTTGGGGTTACAAATGTCCCGGTAACCTTCCAAGTAGAAATGGACCAAACGTTCGCCAAGCAACTCGGACAGTTTGTCTTGGTTTACCTAGACGACATCTTGGTTTTCTCCAAATGAATGGAAGAGCACATAGAACATCTGCGCAAAGTTCTTACTATCCTTCGAGAACAGAAGTTCAATGTAAAAGTGAGCATGTGCAATTTTGCACAAGATGAGCTCTAATACCTTGGACACATCGTCGGCAAGGACGGCATCCATGTCTACCCACGAAAGGTCTAAGCCGTTGTGGACTGGCCACGCCCCAAGAATGTTGCTCAGATTCGGTCTTTCCTCGGCCTTGCAAACTACTTTTGACGGTTTATGCAAGGGTATTCAACCCTGGTAGCACCACTAACCAGGCTCACGCAAAAAGACGTGCATTGGGAATGGACACCTGATTACGAGAACGATTTTTTCAGAGTCAAAGAGCTTCTATCCACGGCTTCCATCCTAGATCTTCCGGATCCATCGCAACTATGGGAGGTGCGATGTGATGCGTCGGTAGTAGGACTCGGAGCAGTCCTCATGCAGAATGGTCACCTAGTTGCGTATGAGAGCCGGAACCTCATCCCCGCAGAAACGCGGTACATGACTGAGGTCAAGAGCTTCTTGCGGTAGTACGTGCTTTCAAGATGTGGCATTGCTACCTTGAGGGTGCTCAAGGGGGTGTGACAGTCATGACTTACCATCATCCATTGGTGTTTTTCCAGACTCAACCAAACATGTCAAAACGACAAGCGCGTTGGAGCAAATACCTGAGCAGATTCTCATTCACGTGAGAATATCGGCCAGGTTGCATCAATGTTGCCGATCCACTAAGCGGACAGCGTGTGGAATTTAAAGCAACCACCGAGGTTGGTGGATGTTTTTTGGCCATTGCGACAGCAATAGTACAATCACTAGATCCCCCTGCACCTATGCGACAACCACCACAAAATATTATCTATTATAATGGTTTTGTAAACAGGATCCGGATGGGATACTGTGTAAATTCTTGGTTTCAAGACTCTCAAAATCTGGACAAGTACGAAATGGTGGAGGCCGCAGGAATCTTCTGGCACAAAGAACAAGCTATGGTGCCAAACTCGAGAGACCTTCGAGCAGATGTTATCTCCCAGTTGCACGGCCCGCCAGTTGCAGGTCATGTGGGACCCCGAAGGACCGGACAGGCACTCTCGGACCACTGTTGGTGGTCAAGATGGAGTGTTGATGTCTGTAAGTATTGCATGACATGCGACCCATGTCTTCGGAATAAGGCTAGTAACAAGAAGCCTGCCGGACTCCTCCAACAACTTCCCATTCTTGGGACTCCATGGGAGAGCGTCAGCATGCACTTCACTACTGGTCTTCCGGACATGGCCAGTGGCCACGATGTAATACTAGTTTTTGTGGATCTTTTGACGAAAATGACACACTTCATTCATACAACCACTAACATGAACACAGAGGAGACTCCTCGTCTCTTTTTTGAGGGTGTGGTAAAGCACCACGGCTTGCCGTTGCGCATTATCTCCAATTGAGATTAAGAATTTGCTAGTAAGTTATGGCAAAAGATGCACGAGTACTTCGTCAGTGAGTCGCAAATGTCGACATCATTTGGTCCTCACATTGACAGACAAACAGTGCACATGAATCACACTCTTGAGCAGATGCTTGGCATGTACGTGGACCCCGCCATGCATGGTTGGGATTAATTCCTAGCACCGGCAGAGTTTGCGGTGAACAACTTGGTGAACGAGTCCACACAGTTCACGTTGATTGTGTTGAACAGTGGTCGACATCCAGTGGTACCCTCTTCTTTGGTGAAGAGTGGGGGTACAAAAGGGCAGGTTCCTTCCGCTCAAGCCTTTGCCGAGTGCATCGACTCCTTGTTACAGGAGGCGAAGGGTCACCTCCAAGTAGCTCGGCAGCGACAAAAGGCATATGCCAACAAAGGTCGATGGGAGGTCTCTTTTGACATCGGTGACAATGTGTTGCTTAGCACTGAAAACCTTCAACTGAAGTTGCCAGGGGCAAGAAAACTTCTACTGCAGTGGATTGGGCCATTTCCCATTATGGCACGCATCGGGCGAGTGGCATACCAATTGCTAATTCCGCCAAATATGGAGATACATGACGTGTTTCATGTGAGCCTACTGGCTTCATACGCGGTAGACGGAACCGTTCAGCCACCGCCAGCAGTCCTTACTACCGACGGCCAGTACGAGGTCCTTCGCCTACTCCAGCACCGAGAGTGTACTCTTTGGTTGCGCGTTGTTAGGGAGTACCTTGTTCGTTGGGCCGGTTGTGGACCTAAACATGATTCATGGGAGCCCAAATCTCGATTGCCCACAGGGGTGGTCAACAAGTCCTGGAGCAAGCTTGCTGCTTGCACAGATCGACGTGTGGCAGGAGGAACCACGTGAACGTGGAAAAAGTGAATAACATTCCCATGGGGCAACATTCATGGAGAGCCACCATAGGAGGTTCAGGACGCCCAACATGGTTGTCGCGCGGACGCTCTAGCCTAAAGAGGGGAGGCCGCTAGCCGTGCTGGCCTACAAGCTACGACTTAGGTCAAAGTACCATGCACGTGTTCATTTCTACCTAGTGATTGAAATTATTATTTTTTCACAATGTTGATAACTCACCAACTGACAATCTTGCTTGTTCATGAACCGAGACGGATCATAATAAGTGGGGGGGGATCTAGCGGGAGGGCCGGTTCGGCCCTCCCTCCTTGCCAAAGCGAGGGGTGGTTGCGCAGCACCCCTTGCATCAACGAGGGCTGGCCGTCGGCCAGCATTTTGCTAGCAGCCGGCCAGCTCGCTGCTGGCCAGCTGGACGGCCGGCGGCCGGCCAAGCGACCGGCCGGTCACCGGCCGGCCAGCCGCCAGCCGCCGATCGCGGCCTCAGCCCGATCGGCCGCTGAGGGGCCACGAGGGCCTCGAGAGCGAGGCCTCGTGGCCTCGTGCCCTCGCCGCCTCTCGCCCTCCTTGCAAACGAGCAAGCAAGGACGAGGGATAGGGGGAGCGATGGTGAGGACGAAAGAATTGGCACGAAATCGCTAGCGTGCCTCGCATGCGACGATTTTGCGCCAAAACGGCAAAGTGTAAATCAAAGTTTGTTTGCGACAAACTTTGACATAAAATAAACAAAAAAAACTCGTGTGAACACACAAGTTTGAGGTTAAAACTCCCGGTTTGGGTCCCAAACCCAGGGGTAAGGTTAAAAACGGAAATGGGCCTCCGAAGACTCAAAGTATTCGAATCTCCCTGCTTTGGGTCGTTGATGACGATTGCCCCTCAGTCGTACGAAAGGGGTAAATCCCTGAAGCGGACTGAGAACACCATTTTGCAAACTCCGATGGCGACTTTAGAGCAGGAGCTGGAAACTCGACCCGTTACAGGTTCAAACTCAACAAAGAATCCTGGCAATATTCACACCAAATCTATGACAAGAGATGATCTTCAAATTCATGAAAATGCATGGGAGAATGAGGTGGAGGCACGAGTTGGGGGGGTTTTGGTTACAAAATATTGCACTTTCACTCACACTAATGAGAGAATTTGACATATAAGTTTCTACCTCAATTAAAAAAATTATCCCCATAAATTCCTTCTTCATTGTCCTCCACATCTTCTAACATCTTCACAATTCTTGTGTTATTCCATTACTTCTATTTCTCATATGGAAATCTCTCATACTCTTTATTGGTTTTGGCACCTTGTTAAAACAAAGTGTGAATTGTGCTGACTTGTTCCCCACTTGCACCATGCTCTAGAATTTTTTGAATGCTTAAACATGGTCATTTATTGTGAGCTGTTTTGGAAGGATGTGGCATTGAAATGTTACATGGTTCTTTGGAAACACCCTAAACAAAATAATATATCAATTTGAACAAATTAAAGGCTCATATTATCATAATTCATGCTGAGGCATGCTAGCATTTAGCAAATTGGATGGAATCATTGGTTGTCAAGGAAAATACTACAATGCTTGAGGGTGTGTGACTCTCAAGCTATCCCGTCCAACCGCCCACACGCTAGAAACCCCCAGTCCAACCAAGTGGCATTGAGAACACACTACGCTCCCCCACACTAGTAATGAGTTGCCCTCGGCATTGACATGTCAGGGTCAGTCCTTGGCACTCCAATACCAAAGTAGTAGATTAGACACAACCCTTGGCCGATTGGGCCATAATCGCAGTGCTTGAGGGTCTCCAACTCTTAAGCCATCCCGTCAACCCGCCCACAAGCAAGTAACCCATCCTTAATCCACATGGCGTTTGTTGCACGCTACACAACTGTTAAACAACTCTCTCACATTTTCATTTATGACTAGTCTACTCCATACTCATGAAAATTATAACGTCAACCTTGGTATGTGTAAGCAAAGGTCAAGGCCATGGCCAAGGCCTTTGGAAAAACTTTCATATGCTTTCATTTAACAACCTCGTGTAATTTGTGGTCCATGTTGAAGTGTGTGTCTAAACATGCATTCAACATCCGTGGAGCCATCCAAACCAACGAAGACAAATGTGATAAATATATTTGTATCACAAGCACACCACTTTTTTTTGCAACATCATACGATGCCAATTGAAGTAGAAAATTTCCATGAAGTTAAAATTATCCATGAAGAGCGATGGGCACATACGTTACATCATTGGCATCGCTGCAATGATAAAACCATGATACGTAATCATGGCCTCTTTGCCACATTAGTGGTGGCTTTGTGTTCACTGTTGGCAAGAGAATGGTAGCTGTCTCATGACAACAAAGTTTATGCACCACTTTGTTTAGTGCCTAAAACAAAATTCGTGCCCTTTTCTAGCCCTCTCCATGGGCTCACCGATGCTCAAAATGAGGATTGTAAACAAGAACCACAAAAAAAGCTTCTCCACATGCTTTGGATGTCCTTTGTACAGCAAAATTCCTCCATAAGAGCTTTCCATACAAAAAGTCTCATGCGTACCATGTTTTGCAACCGTTATGGGTGACCTTGCTTGAGCCCAAAGAACCATGCATGGCCTTTAAGCTGACAATGCAAAATTTGGTGTTAGTTCACCTTGTAAAGAATTCATTGAGTGATTTGGAGCACCAACCCCATGATCATGCTGTTATGGAGCACACATACCTAGAGCAACTCATCAATAATGGCACATTGAATAAATTGCAGAATCTCTCTCTCTCTCTCTCTCTCTCTCTCTCCCTCTCTCTCTCTCTCTCTCTCTCTCTCTCTCTCTATCTCTCTCTCTCTCTCTCTCTCTCTCTCTCCTCTCTCTAATACACTCCTCTCTCTCTCTCTATCTCTCTCTTTCTCTCTCTCTCTCTCTCTCTCTCTCTCTCCCTCTCTCTCTCTCTCTCTCTCTCTCTCTCTTTCTCTCTCTCTCTCTCTCTCTCTCTCTCTCTCTCTCTCTCTCTCTCTCTCTCTCTCTCTCTCTCTCTCTCTCTCTCTCTCTCTCTCTCTCTCTCTCTCTCTCTCTATTCTTAACAATCGTGTCCGCCATTTTTTTCATAAGAAAAGAAATACATAATTGCACATCTTTCCGAATGCATTTGAGCTTACATAGAGATTTTTTTAATAGACCAAATTCAAACTCATTGTTGAATTTCAATTGGCCTTGTTACTTTGAAATTTCCTACTTGTCTATCGATTTGTCCTAATTTTAGAGAATTGCCAATGCACGTTCATCATATGATTCTGTATAAGGATGGTCACAAGACACGATGTTGTTTCCACCCGTTGTTGCAGCTATTATCTGGCATGGGTGTGGTAGCTCGTCACTACTACAACTCCTGTTACAACGATGATGTTGATAACTCACGCTGTTGTTGCTAGTGTTGTTTCCCATTCTAGCGGTTACATGGTGACGGCACAATTGTTGAAGTCTAGGTGACATATTTGTTGCCAATGTCTGCTAGCGACTTTCGCACAATGGCTCTAACTACTCTTGTAGGGATGTGCGTCTATGTGTTGTTGGTGATGTGTGTCTATGACACAGTTGGGCGGGATAGGTATCTATTATCTTGTAACATTAAAACATGCGTTGAAGCTTCTTAGCCTTGCTGCCGCTGACGTGGTGACATTGTCCACTCAGGTAACCCACTTACAAAAAACCTATTACAAAAAATAGCAAGATTAGGCTAGGGAGAAGAAAATCTATCATAAGCTCAAATAGCTTAGTATTAGAGAGAGAGAGAGAGAGAGAGAGANCTTCTGAGGATGTGCTCGGAAAACCTCGAGCGTTGCAATTCTCTTCAGGCCTCGGGCTCCGTCGGCTTGACTGACTTGCGGGCAGAAACACTGTCATGGGACGTGCACGAGGGCAGCCATGGGTCCAATCGTGAACGCGAAGCGTTTGAGGACATTTCGAATTGAAGTGGTGGTCAAGCAGGTGACGCCTTCCTCCACGTCGCCTCCTCTGCATCTTCTTTCCCCTGTGAACTTGGTGGCAGTCTTCTTTGCGCTCCTCTCCTCCCTCTTCTTCCAATTCTATTTGACCTCAGCCACTTCCGTGCATGATCTCAAGCAATGTGCCCTACTTGCAGAACAGCATCCACTCCTATCCTCTTCTTCTTCCTCCTCTTCTTCGTCCTCTTCCTCCGCATCATCAACAGCAACGCCAAAACTCTCAGAAGAATGGGTTAAGGCGATGACAGCACCCCTACCATCATACGACTACGAGTCCGGAGGTCACCTGTCCAGATTCAGTGAATCGGAGCTCATTAACTGGACTCCCCAGAGAGAAAAGTATTTAATCGCCATATGCACTTTCGGGAGGCTCTCCAACCAGGCAGGTGAATTATCTGAAGAACTTTTCTTTCCCTCGCCCACCCTCCTCCTCCTCCTGCTGTCCCCCTTGCCGATTGTGTCGCATCGACCATTGTCGCCATTTTCCTTGCTAGCTGTTGTCGGGACGGGGTTAGGGGGAGGCGGAAGAGGAGGCGGGGCTGGGGCGGGACCTGCGGCTGGACTTGACAGGCCGGAGCCTCTGTGAACGTCTGTGCCCCTCTGGTGCAGTGTTTGTGCTCGAGTGGCGATCCAAGTGTCACTGTGCTTCACATAAGAAAAAAACAGTGCACATGAGAAAAAGACATCTGTTATCATGTTGGCCTTCTCTTGACCTTGTGTTGGCCTTTTGTCGACCTTCTGTTGACCTTCTGTTGACCTTCTGTTGACCTTCCATTGACCTTCTGTTGACCTTCTGTTGACCTTCTGTTGACCTTCCATTGACCTTCTGTTGACCTTCTGTTGACCTTCCATTGACCTTCTGCATGCATACAACCGACCTCGTCATTTATCGCTATCATTGTCATCCTCATTGTCCTTGTCATCGCTGCTGCCACTGTTGTCACCATTGTCGTCATTGTCGTCGTCATTGTTGGCCTCGACAGCGTCATCATCGTTATTGTTGTCGACGTCAATGTTGTCGCCGTCATTGCTGCCCCCATCTTCGCCGTCATTGTCCTCCGTATCACTGCTGTTGTCCTTTTACGTTAGCGGCATCATTGTTCCCATGGTGGTCGTCGACGTCGGCGTCGTCCTCATCGTCATCGTTGTCGTCGTCATCATCGTCGTCGTAGCCGTCGTCGTCATCGTTGTTGTAGTCGTCGTTGTAGTCGTTGTCGTTGTCATCGTCGTCGTCGTCGTTGTCGTCGTCGTCGTCGTCGTCGTCGTCGCCGTCGTCGTCGTCGTCGTCGTCGTCGTCGTCGTCGTTGTCGTCG
>SZWC01001782.1:105397-121919 GCA_023375785.1 Penium margaritaceum | reverse complement strand
CACTCTCTCTCTCTCTCTCTCTCTCTCTCTCTCTCTCTCTCTCTCTCTCTCTCTCTCTCTCTCTCTCTCTCTCTCTCTCTCTCTCTCCATCCATCGCGCACGGTCAAGGAGACCGCCGTCCGGCGGTTCGCGTCGGCAGGTTTCGTCACCAACCGCCAACACTCCCACTTGGCGAACACTCGCCGACCACATATACCCATAGTAAATTGACATCCACGTGCAAAGCCAAAGTCCAATGGAGCACCACATGTGCTTTCCATCAAAGGCACGGGGTGCCCTAGACAATGTCTACCATCTTCAAGTCTTCATCTTCATCCTCAAGCTTGTTACGCGCAACGTCCACCGGTGTCTTGACCTCCATGCCGCTTGTCTTGGCAAGGTCGATGTCGATGCTGTCACCACCGATGCGCATGCCAAGCCACATGATCTCATTGATGACAAACTTGTAGGCAATGGATTCTGCCTTGATGATGGGTGATGCCTCATGCCCACCATCCCCGGTTCCATCATTGGTGTGGCCTACAATGGTGGTCGCTCCCATTGTCTCGGCGTGCTTCACGCACTTCGGTGGTGGAGGCGCATGGTCGAGGTAGATTCTCCCCACTCCCGATTGCCGGTGCCGTCCCCGGATCGCCCGGCAAGGCCGAACACGTCGAATGATGGGGTTGACGATAGGGATGCCCTTTGGTTTCTCCTCAAGTGCTACACTTCCAATTTTGACCACCGTGCCACGTGGTTGCTCCACAACCACATCTACTTCCATTACTTTGCCACCACCAAACTGCTCCGTTGCTTCCCCGTTCTCCTTGTCGGCTTCCTTCTCCTGTTCAAGAGCCACCACACTTGGGAAAGGAGGGGAAGACTTATCGTGAACACCACTGCCACAAGCTCCCACTCCATCCATACATTGTTCATCACCATCCGTCGAGGCCGCAACATGCTCCTCCGACGGTGTCACACAACCATGTAAGGGGTAAAGATCCCCTTTGCGAGGTGTCTGAAGCACAACAAATCCCTCCTTCACAACACAACACCCCTCCTGATCAAAATTCACCGTACATCCCTTCTTCACAAGCTCGCTCACCGACACAAGGCTCTTTGCGAGCTCCGGGACATACAACACATTTGTGAGCTTCACACTCCTCACCTCCCCTCCGACCATCACATCAATGCACACCATGCCTTCTCCCACTGCGGCCAACACCCTGCCACCCCCCAACACCACATCTTTTCGAGGAATGGTCTCGAGTACCTCAAACCATCCACGATGTGGAGTGAGGTGCCGAGCGGCTCCCGAGTCCACGTACCACTCATCGGGCACTTCGGTGTTGACACTTGCCGCAAGCACGAAAATCTTGTTGGAGACAGGAGACGCCTGCACGGCGGATGAGGATGATGAAGATGAGGAGTTGTTCCACTTCGCGCTCTTTGCCTTCCATGCGGCGCAGTCGCAAACGAGGTGGTCGGTGGAGCCGCAATGGAAACATGCGCGGACGCCCATGCCCGGTGGTGCACCGACCGCTCTCTCGTTGCCGTCCATCTTCGGGTATGCGTGCGTGCGGCTCACATACGCGGTATCCTTACCGCTCTCATCACGCGAGTGCCGGCGCATCTCCTCATGGAGGAGCTTTGTGGTGACCTCCTCAAGCTTGAGGTCGCCCGACTGCGTCTCCAATGCCACCACGAGGGGTTGGTATGACTCCCGGAGCCCCTCCAATAACGTGAGGATGATCTCATCGCTCCCAACCTTGGCTCCGGCGGCTCCGAGTTGCTCCGCCAACTCCTTGGCGCGGTTGATGTAGTCCTGCATCCCTTCGCCCGCACCCATGCGAATCTTACGAAAGCAATCCCGCAACATCATGCGATTCGCCACTGCTCCCGCCTCATACACCCCACACAATGCCTTTCAAGCATCACAGGCGAGCTTGTAAGGCCGCACATATGACATAAGCGATGGAGCGACGTTCATTGCAAGCAACATCAGCGCCTTCCGGTTGTCCTTCACAAACCTCTTTGCCCTTTCAGTAGCTGCCCCCTCTTCCCCCGCACGCCCTTGCGTCGCCGCCGAGGGAGAAGTTGATGCCGTCACTATTGCCGATGCCGCGCTCGCATCCGGCACTTGTTCCGCTCCCGCCACCAACCGCCAACGAATTTTGATGCTACACGCAGTTGACTTGTTAGAACGAACCTTAGTGTATTCGACACAGGTGATGATGCCATGAGAAATGATCTGGCAGACCGTGAACAGCAGGTCCAAGGGGACCACGGAGCAGACCGAGTGAATCAGGATGGCAACAGTGTGGCTGAGGACAATGCTGAGGAGGATTAACCACTGTATGGCTGCCGCAACGACTGAGTGCCGGAGCTGTGATAGAGCAATGGCCAGGACTGCGGCCATTCACGTTCACGGGAACAGAAGCTTGACACTCGATTGCTCCGATCGGCTGCAACTGCGACAGGGTCTGAAACTTGATGAGACTTCAGCATAATGGATTCGCACCCAAGTGCTTTGAGAGTAGAACCTCGTTGTTGTGCGTGACTGACAAGTGGTGGACGAGGTGGTAGTGAAAGTCTGTTGCCTGTCGGTCTGTCGATTGGTCTCCTTCCTTTGGTCCTCTCTCGCTGGCTTGTCTGCGTCGCACTCTCCACCTTCTCTGTGTCCCACAGCTTCGGCACGTTTTTGGGTACGCCGGGAATTCCGGAGAGATGCAAGTTGGCTAGCCCGGCTGCTGCACCGCACTCATGCATTGACTGTGCACCTGCTGCAACGTGCTGCTGCGCTCTGGGGATGAGGAGGAATCGTGAGAGGTGGCATGATGAGAGCATACGATGGCCTCCCCAAAAAGCTCGCGAAAGCTGAGGAGAAAATTTTGGGGGAGGGTTGGGAGAAACGGTCTGAAGAACGCAACGAGGCGCGTGAAATATGTCTCCACGGCCCAGATCGCATACGCAAGCCGCTTCGACAGCAGATTTATTCTCAGTTGAACAGTTTGCCCTTTCAACCAGGGTCAGTCATTCATCCGTGGAAAAGTTCAACGCCGTATCAGAACAGGGGGAATCGGAGGATGCAACAAACTTCGAAGTTCTACACCAAAAAAGTCGCCGGGTGTGATGTGACCGGTCACGTCACTCCGTGGCGATTGTGGAAGCTGGCCGAAAACCTCGCAGGGCGGGAAACGATGCACATGCGCCGGACACTCCAGCAAGGCAGCGGAACCAGCGCATGCGCATCTTCATGCCTCGTGGCATGTGGTCAAGCTTCTCTTCGCATGTGCATAGTCCATAGACGCCAAAACCTTTACGAGGGTGCTTCACATATGCACGTCTAAGAGTCGATTCGGCGTTGTTTGGGATGTGGCATCGCTTTGCGAAGCCACTTTCATCATCGCCATGCCCGACTGAGACGTTCACCAGGAGCATGCGCCTGAGCCCTGCCAGAGACCGCGCTGTGATCACGCGGCCACGATACCTGGACAGTCCTGCCATGGATTTCGGTTTGGGCAAACTTGTCCGAGGCGATGACCTGACCAGTCGCCACGACCTTCTGCGACAACGAGGACAGGTGTACAAGGCGATCGACTGTTCCGAAAAATAGGTAAAGCATTATGTGACGGCCCAGCAATAGCGCATGGCAAACTCCGCCGGCGAATCTCGTAAGCGCCAAACTCTGACCTGACGTGAGAGACCTACCTGGTACGCTGGTCAAACGTCAATTTTTTAAAGGGTAGTAATTTTATATCATTGTAGATGTTTCATTCAGGCTCACTTCGGCTGAACCCAACTAATTACGGAGAACAGAGCAGGACCTGCGTTCGAACCGTCGTGAATGTGTGAAGGCTAGCGCGTCACTAAATCCCAAGCAAGCATGGCAAATGTTTTTCGAATAAATGATGGCCATAAATGCCTGGGCGGTAAGTCAATAATTCAGCCGTTCAGGTCGGCTTACTTCTGCAACCACCGCTATCAGGGTTGAGCATCCGATAGGCTAGGAATCAGATAGGTTCAAAACTTTGAAATCTGCCTAGAACCGACACCTCCCATCAGGAAAGAGCGACAACTAGGATTATCTGATCAATTCATCCTTTCGGTTTTCTGTCCATGATGAAGAACTACCCAGGACAGGGGTTATCTCAGAGCCAGGGGATAAAACCCCGGCCCTTAAGAGGTGAATAAATGGTTTCTGTAAATCATTAATCTCATAAAACAGCAAGAAAATCCATTCAGGAATTATGGGAATGGATTTTCCTTACCCACGTTCATTCTTGTTTTCTACATATTACCGGATCATGTAAATGAAATTCACCGTTATAGGTTCAATATTCTAATCCCTAAAATACGAGATCTAAATAAAAACTAGTAATTAATTTGGAAACCATTCCTCCATCAAAAATCATTTCCAAGCCACCACCTTGAGGGTCAAGGTGGTGGCCTCCATCCCTCAGCCTCGTCCTCCCCTCCTCATCCCATGGTGTGAGCGATGACGAGGGGAGGTTGCGGATAAGAGAGTGAAAGAAAAAAAACATGTTTCGGAGGTAACTCACACATGATAGTTTCATGTCACTGCATGAAGAAGTACAATTGTTGTAACTAAGAACCTCGTACAAATTCATAAGTTTGAGGTATTTCTCCCCCCTCTTTTGGGCCACGCAACGAGGGTACATGGTGAAAACGAAAATGGGATCCTAGAGACTCGAAGTATTCGAGTCTCCCCACAAGGTCATTGGTAACGATTGCTCATAGAGTGACGTGGAGTGGAAATCCCTTGTATCGTGCTCTCGACATCACATCAGTTACACAATAGTATCGCTCATTGGTCATCCTTCTACTCGTCGAAGTTCACGGTCTCAGAAATCCCCATCTCAACATCATGAGCCGTTCTAATAAGAAACCAATCTACATATATTTTTTCCTGCTGAACACGACTTTCACTATCATCCCCTATTCAGTATGGTTTCTTGACTCCTCTAAAGTTCTGTGCTACGTCTCCTTTCTTTTTTTGTATCCTTGTCTTGATAGCACATCATCTCGTCTTACTGTTGGATGGTCTTAACTTCCATGAGGCTCAAGATTATTTTCAACTAGTTGCTCCTGCCACCACATTAAGAGCTATGGTTTCAAGGTCACAAGCTCGGGTCCAAGCATTGTGGTCTGTACGGTCCATTTGTTGCAGAAGGCCGTCCTTGATGTCAAAATTATGACTTCTCACCATCTGTAGGAATAGATTCTATTCTTGTTGTTGAAACAATATCCAACAAAGAAATGTTACTACCAATGACGAATGTACAAGCAACGCCATGTGTGTTCTGTCACATTTCAGTGCTGTTGGAGACATAATTGAGAAAATGCGAAGAAGTTTCCTAGCAACACAGCTGCTGACTAGGCGTCAGTGCCCTATCAGACAGTGACAACAGTCACAGGTCGTACACACGACGGCAAGGGTCTGACTAGGAGACACAAGTCAGAGTGTCATAATGCTTCAATAACATTTGGAGAGAGAAATGACAACTGAGCAACATTCAGCCTAAATATTTGTTGGCCGCCTAGAGTCGCTAAGGGTGGCGGTGTTTTCACACCTGCTCAAAATGGCCTACAACCACAGTTTTGGCCGTAACTCACTACTCAGTCGTCAGAATCATGCGCTGTCTACACCAGAACGTGCAAAATGATGACCTCTACGCAGTGGACCCATGCAAGGTGGGTTCGCATCATCCACACATGAATAGCAAGCAAAACAAGTCAACCGGCCAAAATGGTCGGTCCACCGAGAAAAATCTAGACCACTCTCAACTGCACTAAGAGCACCCATAAATGTATGAGTGCAATATTGAGACGTCACCGTGTGCTTTCCACGGCAGAAAGCACACCAAGGTCCTAGGTCCCCTCATTGCTCTGGTATAGACTATATGGTGCGTGGGTCTCGACCACCGAGAAAACTCCAGCAACAGGAGACCTGTCAGTCAGGCTGTAGAGACGCATCATCTGCATCAAAACGTGTCATGCCATAGCTGCTGGATAGGTCCCTGGATGATCCGGAGCCCCGTCGGGTCGTCATGATCTCGAGTATGGCCGCCGCTCACCATCACATCAGGGTGCACCCGTAGCTGCCACGGCCATGGCTCATGACGGGTGGAAGCCACACACATCAACACTCCCCCTGGATGACACATCTGTCAACATCAGAATGGCTGAGCAAAGGCAGTGAAGGATGGCTCGGGCAACCAATCACAACGAGCACCGATCAAGCATATCACAACACAAGGTCTCCTCGTGACAATGGTGCATCACACCAAGTGCCCGGGTCTCGACCATGCAAGAAGACCAATCACACACCTGCGTGTGCAACATCATGCAACATATACAGAGAAACAAGGTCTCCTCATGACCCCGGAAACTGTTTCCGGGTGTCTGGGTCTCGACCACACCATGCATGGATCATACATAACACATGGAGGCAATGGGTATCCACGTCACACCGGTAGATCTCACCAAGTGCGCGAGTCTCGACCAACATAACCTCGACTAGAGCATTGTGCCACATCCCAAGTAACTTTGCTATCCTCATAATGGTGTCAGGCCAAAGGCCACACACCAACACTCCCCTTGGGCTGCAGAGGCCGATAGAACGAGCAAAGATGATGGCTACTCCCAACACAATCCCTGAAAAGGGAGCATGGCTCTCCCATGGCCAGGAAACCCTGCACAGCAATAGCAACGGTGATGACGATGCAGGTGGGATGTGCTGGCACGTAGCCTCACCCCGGCGCTCCGTCCTCTCTGTCGTCATCGTCGTTGTCGTCGTCGTCGTCGTCGCTGTCGTAGTCGTCACTGCTATTGTCACCAGCTAATGTGACTGGTGCAGCATTGAAGGCCTCCTCCAAAATAATCACCTGCTGTATGGCCTCCAAATGTTGAGCTCCACATCGCCTCGCAGCCTCCGCAGCGTCGAGACGCGTGTGGAGCTCGACGAGCTCTGACGCGATAGCTGACCTGCTGGCTGCATGTGCGGCATGTAGGCAGTCAGTTGCTGAATGAACCTGACGGTGGACCTCGATCGTGTGAATGTCTGCACAAGCCACAACCTCCTGCAGCCTCGCGGTCTCATCCTGTAGGAAGGAGTGGGGCTGTGCGTGCTAGTGGCACAAGTCAACGTCCTCTACGCCAGTCGTCAACTCAAGTGTCGCCTGGCCACGAGCTGCTGGCAAGGCGTAGGCGCAAGACAATGAGTCGCCGCGTAAAACCGTCTGGGGTTGTAGGAACGGGTGCTGCGAAGGCACCTGCTGCTCGTGACACACGTGTTGCTCGCCCGTCAGTTGCGGGCTGGACGTCGGCATGTGTAGGTACATCTGCATCCGCAACGTCATCGCGGTCATCAAAGGTACGGTTTTGTTTCGTGGTGCTCCATGCGACCCTTGGTGCGCAGCCCACCATCCACTTACACCTCGAGGTTCGCCTATCCCAGACATGCATCCGATAGAGACCGCTCAGCTGCCTCGAGACGCTTGTGTACATTCTCCACATACTCCACGATAGCCTATTGCATGGAACATGCACGCTGTAAAAGCGGCTGCTTGCCTCCCGGAGCTCGGCTACAAGACTCTCCACGTGTGCCTCCGCTCCAGCCACGGCTGCCTCCTGAGCGTCTATCGCAGAGCTTAGGTGCTCATGCATGGGAACTACAGTTGTGTCGTCGGCTGGAAACCCCATGGTGTGAGCGACGCTGGTCAAGGTACCCATGAACTGGAAGTCTGCAGCTCACTCTGCGTCCTCTTTGGTGGCTGTTGCAAGCTCAGCAGGCACCATCGACCTATCACACACACGGACATCTGCCGGCGCATAAGGGTCATCGTGCGCTCATGCTATAGCTCCTACAAATACAGCAACACACTGGGCCTCTACGTCTGTCACTGAATCCGTGTCTAACCAATCCCCCATGTATACCTCGTCATCATCACAAGGGACATCTGCCTCCTCCTGGTGGTCAGCCACATGATCTCGCTGTACAACACTATCCGGCGCATCAATCATGTGCTCTCCTTTGGTCGTTGGCGAGAACTCCATCCTGCTACCGACCGACGGGCAGGAAAAAACCAAGAGTGGGTGGCACACCAACCCCAAGACCGGGGACGAGGGCGACGCCTCTGCGTCAACTGCTGTCACCGCCATAGCAACTCCTATCATCCCAGCCATTGTCAAGGTACCAACGGCCTCCGCTGCCTCTCTCACTCCCTCCGCCACATCGGCTACAATCTCCAACTCGATCACTGAAGATGACTCAGCGTCAGACCACTCCTCCTCAGATGAGCATTCCTCCCCCACAACGGAAGCTTCTGTCCCCTCCAGATGATGCGCCAACTGAGTGCGTCGCGCCCCTCCATCTACTACGTCAGTCCTCGGCTCCACGGTAGTCGTCAGCGAACACTCCATCCTCCCCACGACCGACACATTGGCAGAAGCTGAGAGGGGATGACATGCCAATCCCGTGACCGAGGACAAGGGAATCGGCTCCTCAACGACCTTTGTCACTGATGGTGCTGCTGCTATCGGCAATGCTGCTGGCTCGGCACGTCTAACCAGTCGTGCCATCCGTTGTCTCCCGCGGCGAGTGCGTGCACAACGGGAGCCGGCTAAAGGGATGGCTAAGAGAGCGACGGGGTCGGAGGTCGGGATGACTCTGACTGACTCAAGGACAGAGCGGGCATCAGATGTAGCGATGAGATCTGGTGGCGAGGAACTGTCCGGTGATGACATTGTTGAAGGTGAGGATGGCGAGGAGGAAAACGGGGTTGTCTGTAGCGGCATGGTGGCAACAGCCCGCTCAAAGACTACATGGTCTATGAGCTGTTGCACCATGCACTTTAGACCCTGGAGCTCGGCGTACAACGCCACCATCGTTCCACTGAGGGGTGCCACGGTATTGACTTACAGCGTCTCTTAGTCGGTTGGTGAAGACGAAGACCCGGACTGTATCCAAGATGGTCGCCACCACGTAGGGCGCTGGCGGCACTAGCACCAGCCATGGTGCCGATCCCCACAGTAGTAAGAGGCATAACGGGTAGATGCTCGGGGCGTGTACTACGGCTGCAACTACAAATGTGGACTCAACGCCTACGACACACGCAGTGCCGGCGCCAACCACGGCACCGGCTGCGCTCCTTGCCACGCCATTGTGCTCATCTCTGGAGCCTAGCGTGAGTGAGTGCACATTGCACTCGCTCCCGCAAGCACAAGGCCACAGGGGGAGGTGGACGGTCGAAGCATAGTCTCTCAGACGTGCTCTAACGCCATCATGAGAGCTGGCGTAATATGCGACCTCAAGTCACGTTCGGTGCTGCTGGTGATGTCGCTGCTGCCGTCAATGCCGACGGTGGTGGTCTCCCCCAGACATCCAACGACTGGTAACGTTGCTGGTGGTACCGCTGCAGCTGCAACTGCTGCTACTGCACGGGTCGCTGTCACCAACCAATAACTACGACCTCCGGCCACCCTTTTTTGTTTTTTTCTTTGTTCACCGAACGCTCGGTGCTAGTGGGGTACCCACACCTCGGAATCTTTCTTGATTGCCCCACTCGAGGACCCCTCTTGTCCTCTTCCTTTCTTTCTTTTTCTTTTTTTTTTCAGCTGCCACCTCCTCCGGCGCCTCTTTTGGGTTTGTTCTCGGGTGCCCCACTCGAGTACCTCCCCCTGTCCTCTCCCCCTCCCTTTTTTATTTTTCTTGGTGTGCGCGCTCGAGCCTCACCTCGAGCTAGCCTGACCAGCAAGCTCACTCGGCAATCTCGAAGATCGGCGAGCTCACCTGTGGGAGAGCCCGCTTCCAGCGCAAAGCTAAAATGTAGCTTTGTGACGCAAGCAAGCAACAACGGTGGCTATTGTCGCTGCGGCTATCACTGTTGAGCGCACTCTTATTGCTACTACAACCGTTGCATGAGCAGCTGCAGCCACACGGTGCAGCTTCTCGCTGCCCCCGCCGCTGCTGCTGCTGCCGCTACGCTTGTTGCCCGCAACTACTACTATTGCTGCAATCGCTTGCCGCTGGTACTGCTACTATTGCTCACTGCTGCCTGCTACTACTGCTCGCAGCCGCCTGCTGCTGCTACTGTCACTCACTATTTTTGCTGTTGTTTGCTATTGGCGCTTGTTGCAGCTGCTGCCTACTATTGCTGCTACTGCTAGCTACTGCTGCTAGGTGCTCACTACCGCCTGCTGCTGCTGCTCGAAGCCACCTGCTGTTGCTCCTCGCCGCTACTGGTGTTATAGCTACTTGCCACTACTGCTGCTACTACTGTTGTTGCCGCCTACAGCAGCTGCCACCTGAAGCAGGTGCCGCCTGTTGCTGCTACTACTAGCTAGCTACTTTTAGTAGCTGCTGCTAGCGGCTACTAGCTCTTGCTAGCGGCTGGTGCTAGTGAGTATGCGGCGAGTGTAGCTGCGAGTGTGGTTGCGAGTGTGGCTTCGGCGACTGCTGTCCCGCTGTTGCGGCTGCTGCTGTCGTGGCTGCCGCTGCTCTACCTTCTCACCGTTCTCTTATGGTGGTCGCTATAGCTAGTGTAGTGACGATGGCTGTCGCGGGTGCTGTGGGTGCCGACCTCGTCGGCTGCCTCTTGATGTTGCCTTGGCTGCTGGTGGTGTGGCTCCTCACATTGTAGCGCATGAGCACTCCTCATAGCATGGAGCGGAGTGTGGTGATCACTCCCAAGATTGTTGCGGCAGCTGTGTTTCACACTACTGTTGTTGATGTCACGTCTCTGCTACACAGCGCCACGCGCTTTGGCTCGTTTGCTCTGATACCATGATAAAATGCTTAGAAGCTTCCTAGCGACACAGCCGCTGACCGGGCGTCTGTGCCCTGTCCGACTGTGACAACAGTCACAGGTCGTCACAAGTCAGAGTGTCATAATGCTTCAACAAAATATGTAGAGAGAAATGACAAATGAGCAAGAATCAACCTAAATAGTTGCTGACCGCCTAGAGTCGCTAGGGGCGGCGGTATCTTTGTACCTGGTCAAACTAGCCTAAAACCACAGTTTTGGCCGTAACTCACTGCTCTGGTGTCAGAATCACGCGTTGTCTGCACCAGAACGTGCAGAATGAGCTCCACGCAAGGGTCCCATGCAAAGTGGGTTTGCATCATCCACACATGAATAGCAAGCAAGACAAGTAAATCGGCTAAAATGGCCTGTCCACCGAGAAAACTCTAGAGCACTCTCAACTGCACTGAGAGCACCCATAAATGTACGAGTGCAGTACCGAGACGTCAGCGTGTGCTTTCCACAACGAAGCATACAAAATTCGCAGGTCTCCTCATCGCACCGGTATAGGCTACCGGGTGCGTGGGTCTTGACCACTGAGAAAATTTTAGCAAACGTAGACTAGCCAATCAGGCTGTAGAGATGCATCATCTGCGTCACACCTGTCATGCCATAGCTGCTGGATAAGTCCCTGGGCGATCTAGAGTCCCGTCGGGCCGTCACGATCTCCTGTACGCCCGCCGCTCACCATCACCCTTGGGTGCACCCGTAGCTGCCACGGCCATGGCTTCTGACGGGTGGAAGCCAAACACACCAACTATAACTTATGTCCTCCATAAGATTTTTTAGTTATCTTTCAAAATTGTGTGATGACATTGCGTGTGAAGGCCGTTTAGTGATCTAGTTGAGAGAACGAGTCTTATACTGGTGGATTCATCTACTCGATAGATCGTATGACAACGGCCAACGATGTGAGACCACGCTCCTGAACACTTGACCGAGATCCGCCACTCCTGCATTTTTCAATGTCCTTGAAATTGGAAAATCAACTCAATACCATGTTGAAAAAGAAGAGGACATGATGACTGGTCGGATTTAGGATACACACAAGAGTTCGGTTTATCCCTCAGTGAGTATTACTCCCAGCGCCGATGAAGTGCGAAGATCCTCCAACGTTCCATTAAGCTGATGGCGGAGATGGTTGTCGAGACTCTTGCACATTGAAAACTCATGGTGCATATCGTCATTGATTCATACATGCTTGCTTGTATTCCTTGCCATTAGTGTTGACTTCATTCGGACGGGCTGTGGCAGCGGCAAGGGATAATGAAGGTGAAGCTGTTCCGACACTTGCGTGTCGTTTGAGTCGTCAATTCGATGTCATTCATCGCCCAACCTGTTGCTGCTACTGCATGAGGATTCTTGTGCATTGTAAAGTTTTCTTCCATCGCCGCAATGCTTCTTGGTTGTTGCTGGGTGTGCTTGTTCTTACCTGTTGTCATCGCCCGGGTACGCTGCGAAGTCCTAGACTACCAATAGATGGTAAAAATGTGACAAATTATGCCGCATAGGAGTGAAGTCGCTTGCCAAAAATCTAACACTGCTTCATCTAGAAACCAAGTGGTACTCAAGCAATGACCATTTGTATAAATCACAATCACGTGAATGCATTTTGATGAAAAGCGAGGAAGGAATTGAGTGCATGTACACGAATGCAAACAAGGTATTGTCAGGGTATTAGGCGCTTGACAAGCACGGAGGGTGTGAAGTTCTCATGTCACCAATCATCTCTACGAACCGTGTTGAGATTTTAGTACGTTTGAGAATATTTGGGGGGCATCTATGTTGAGATCGAGAGACATGGATAATTCAACAAAAAATGTTCATTTGACTCAAGAAAATTCGAATGAACATCCAGGAAGGTGGTGAAGCACCCACACTTCAAGCTTTACACACTTGTGTGAAGAACTCCATCTTATGATATAAGTATTCGACAATTGTACACAACGTCGGCAATTTCATGCAGTTTCTGAAGAAATTTCACTGGGTTCCTGGTTGGTTTACGAGAAGAATCGTTGTGAGGTTTCAAATGCGGGCATGACAGTCTATGAACATGTAACAGTAGTTGTGAGTACTGACGCCCTTCTACCCAAAAAAAAGGCGTGGGAAAACAAATAAATGATAAAATTGAGATGTTTTATTCATTATTATAAAAAAATATTATTACAGATTTTTTAAAATACAAATAAGTTACACAACGTGCTTGCATGAACGTGAGACCCTTTGATAGGATAAAATTGAATTAAATAATAATCATAAATCTAAATTCGGAATGTATTTGATAAAAGTTTTCCAATGTTAATAATATTTACCAGAACCTTGAAATGAGCATGTTGTGAGATATGAACCAAGGAATAGACCGGGTAAGAGGTGGTAATCTATACTGGATAACTTGAAAAGGTGATCATGTCCGAGGGCGAGCGTGTTTTCGTTGGTGATGAGACGGTCTCTTTCCCGCCCAGTTTCAAATGGCGTCGATTTCAACAATTTGAATGCTTGCAATAAGGGGACTCGGGGTTCGGTCTTCGCGAAAAGCTCAATGTTTGCGCGAAATATCCCGTGTGATTATCACGAACCACCCGAGGTTTGACATGTCAAGTATTCCATCATGGACTTCTGTTGAGTAGCGACAGCGCGTCACTTTGAAGCTCTCTCGCACACTTGTGCAAAGATCACGTGATCGCCGACCCGTTCTTTCGTTTGAACATTTGAAACTGGCTTCCGTTGAATAGAGTCGTATTCCCGGTTTGGTTTCCACTCATCCAACATCCGGCTGAGCTTCAAACCAACGATTCACGACAGACGCGATTGAGCAACTGTTCAACTTCAGTTCGCTGTGAGAGTTCCATTCAAAGTCTATGAGTTTGCGGTCGAATTCTTTCACCTCAACTGACCAGCCAACGAGGAGGTGTGAGCACCTTGCCGTCGTCGCGGAACATCTTGGCCATTGGTTAGCCTGCCGATTTTCTGGCGGCAGCATCCCATCTCCGCCGTCAATACGGTCAACCAGCGATCTCGACCTCTCAAGGTTGCCAAAGGGATTCAAACGCACATCGATGCACTTGGCGAATGACCGACTGCAAATTTCACCTCGGCTTTCATAATTTTTTTCCAGGGAGTGCATTCAACATTCAACGACGTCAGCAATGATGTCACAAAACCCGCACCGGTAATTCTTCGTCATTTTCGAAAAGCCAGACCACGCAACCACGCGCTTGGAGTCCCCGGAGCTTCCAGCCACACTTGACGCCTTGGACGACCAGATCCACACTCCTCGAAGTAGTAGTAGCTCTGACCGGCGCTAGGGCAGGTCGCTGGCGCATGGTCGATGGATTAATCCGCTGGTGGCAGTAAACATCAGTACTTGAGGGCCAGTTGTCCGTGCCACGGTCTGGCCGTCCCTCAGTTGACAATGACCACTGGATCGATCAGAATCCAGCCCCGGCCACAGGCAACGACCTCGCAGCAGCACCACCTCACCTTGGTCTCCGTCAACCACTCATTGAACTAGTGTCAAAGCAGTAACAACAGCGTCAGTAGCAGCGGTGGTGGCGGCAGTAGCATTCGCAGCATTCTCAGCATTCGCAGCATTCGCAGCATTCGCAGCAGCAGCAGCAGCGGCGCCGGCAGCATCGACAGCATTTGCAGGACCAGAAGCTTCAGCATCAGCCGCAGCAGCAGCAGCAGCAACAGGGATCCGAGCCAATGGGAAAGCCCGTGGGCAGTGTGGAGACCGTAGCGCCTCCGGTGGCGCTCGGGAAAGCTTCCGCGAAGAAGACCCTTGCTGCCTGTGGTTCTGCTGCAGCAGCAGGTACTGCTGCGGCGGCATCAGGGGCGAAGGCGTTACCTGCTGCAACGAAGGAGAAGAAGGGCAAGACAGCGAAGAAGGAGGCAGAGGAACTGGAAACTAATGGTCATGCCACCGTTCCAGTGGCTAATGGTGCAAATTCAGCCGGAAGAGGAGGAGGGGGCGGGGCTTCCAAGGCAAAGAAAGCCAAAGTCGAGGCGAAGTCGGAGAGAGCGGAGGACGAGGAGGGGGAGGAGCTACAGGAGACAGCCAATGGCGGCAAGACAGATCTGAACGGGACTGCGAAGAACGGAGGGAAGAAGGCGAGAGACAAGGTTGCAAAGGCGGGTACGGGGTCCAAGTCGAAGGGTTTGAAGTCAGAAAGCGGGGAGGAGGCTGAAAGAAACGGAGGTGCAGCCGAAGGAGGAGGAGGAGACGGCGCGGCTGGTCCCAAGGGCAAGAAAGGCAAGGCAGAGTCGAAAAGGTCCGCCGCTGTGGCCGTGCACGGAAATGGTGGCGCGGACGCAAAGGGTCTGAAGGAGAGCGGACAGAAGCGGAGAAAGGTGGACGCGCCGGCCACGCCGAAGCAGAGAAAGAGAGCGGAGGCCAAAGAGGGGATGACGGTGGTGAAGCAGGATCAGGAGGCGGATTCAGGTGAGGGCAGATTGTTTTTCGTTTTTTCCCCCCTGTTGCACGTTCTGTAGAACGTTTCAGAAAGATGACCGAGCAGTTGCAGAGAGGGGATGCAAAGGACGGAATGACTGCGTGGTCAGGAGACAGATCCACGGGAGGGTTTACTGAAAGGGGGTGTCCTTTCATGAAGATGAAGGAGAGCGCAAGAGAGGACCGTGGAAGGCTGAGACGAAGGAGGAGTTGTGGAGTGGGTGGCCATCATGGACTGAGTTATGGCTGGACAGGGGCGAGAAATGGCCTTAGTTGAGTTTCGCGCTCGAACCCAACCAAACCAAAGTCTGTGGCATCTGCAATTGAGCCTCGGTGAGGGGAGATGTCAAACGAGGAGAGATCTTGAATGACGGAAGATGTTGGATGAAGGAAGTTGTAAAAGAGGGGATGTGTGGAATGACGGAAGATGTTGAATGAGGGGAGATGTGGAATGAGGGATGACGTCGAACAAGGGGAGATGTTGAATGAGGGGATGATATAGAATGAGGGGACGCTGTCGAACGAGGGAAGATGTTGAATGAGGGAAGATGTAGAATGAGGGGAGATCCAACAGAACATGATGTTGGGATGGGCGTTGGAGTGTCTTGGCACGATGCTTAACAAAATGCCTGTCCTGTCCCAGCCTTGTCGTGTTGTGGTACCAGTTTGCAAAGGTGGAAATGCGACCTGCATGTTGCCGATGGGCCCGCCTGCTTGACAGTCTTGTTGTGATCCGTGGTGGTCAGTTGTGATCTGTGGCAGTCTTGTTGAAATCTGTGGCAGTCTTGTTGTGATCTGTTGCAGTCTTGTTGTGATCTGTTGCAGTCTTGTTGTGATCTGTGGCGGCCGGCCATGATCTGTGCCAGTCTTGTTGTGATCTGTGGCAGTCTTGTTGTGATCTGTGGCAGTCTTGTTGTGATCTGTGGTAGTCTTGTTGTGATCTGTGACAAGCAGTTGTGATCTGTGTCAGCCTGTCATAATCTCGTATGAGTCTGGCGTGACGTCATGGCAATCTGTCGCGATCTCATGACATGGCTCACTACCAATGTGATGCCAGTCGTTGGCCTGGTGAAGGCCACAAAAGGATTCCATGCTATTCCACAGAAGGGTGTCTCTGCACTGACCATTTTGCATCAATGTGGAGACCACACAGTGATGACTTCCATGCGAGTGGTCCATCAAACGGGGTAGATTCCGCCTCGTGGCAACGCTGCTTGACCTTAGTATTTCTTGTGTGTGTGTGTGTGTGTGTGTGTGTGTGTGTGTG